>JACDNR010000211.1:0-41739 GCA_013421045.1 Propylea japonica | reverse complement strand
AAGTGCCATAACTCGAAGGAAAATGATCCAAACTAACTGAAATTGGGTATGGATCTACTCCTTGTATATATCTTTCACTGTGCAAATTTGAAGCCAATCCGAGCACTTTCGAAATTTCGGTCGAAAATTTCCTAAGGTTATAGTCTTGGATTTTTGTCGATTCGGAAAATTTTTTTTTCGTGGGAAATCACTTCGCGCCTGTCAGGCATGATTGTTTCAACTAGAAAATACAAGCAGATCATCAATTCATATTGAATTATTCGAGATAAAGCAAAATTCCACGAAAATTTCTGATTTCATAAAAGTGCCATAACTCGAAGGAAATGATCCAAACTAACTGAAATTGGGTATGGATCTACTCCTTGTATATATCTTTCACTGTGCAAGATTTGAAGCCAATCCGAGCACTTTCGAAATTTCGGTCGAAAATTTCCTAAGGTTATAGTCTTGGATTTTTGTCGATTCGGAAAATTTTTTTTTTCGTGGGAAAATCACTTCGCGCCTGTCAGGCATGATTGTTTCAACTAGAAAATACAAGCAGATCATCAATTCATATTGAATTATTCATTACGATATAAAGCAGAAATTCCACGAAAATTCTGATTTCATAAAAGTGCCATAACTCGAAGGAAAATGATCCAAACTGACTGAAATTGGGTATGGATCTACTCCTTGTATATATCTTTCACTGTGCAAAATTTGAAGCCAATCCGAGCACTTTCGAAATTTCGGTCGAAAATTTCCTAAGGTTATAGTCTTGGATTTTTGTCGATTCGGAAATTTTTTTTTTCGTGGAAAAATCACTTCGCGCCTGTCAGGCATGATTGTCTCAACTAGAAAATACAAGCAGATCATCAATTCATATTGAATTATTCGAGATAAGCAGAAATTCCACGAAAATTTCTGATTTCATAAAAGTGCCATAACTCGAAGGAAAATGATCCAAACTGACTGAAATTGGTATGGATCTACTCCTTGTATATATCTTTCACTGTGCAAAATTTGAAGCCAATCCGAGCACTTTCGAAATTTCGGTCGAAAATTTCCTAAGGTTATAGTCTTGGATTTTGTCGATTCGGAAAATTTTTTTTTCGTGGAAAATCACTTCGCGCCTGTCAGGCATGATTGTCTCAACTAGAAATACAAGCAGATCATCAATTCATATTGAATTATTCGAGATAAAGCAGAAATTCCACGAAAATTTCTGATTTCATAAAAGTGCCATAACTCGAAGGAAAATGATCCAAACTAACTGAAATTGGGTATGGATCTACTCCTTGTATATATCTTTCACTGTGCAAGATTTGAAGCCAATCCGAGCACTTTCGAAATTTCGGTCGAAAATTTCCTAAGGTTATAGTCTTGGATTTTTGTCGATTCGGAAAATTTTTTTTTTCGTGGGAAAATCACTTTGCGCCTGTCAGGCATGATTGTCTCAACTAGAAAATACAAGCAGATCATCAATTCATATTGAATTATTCGAGATAAAGCAGAAATTCTACGAAAATTTCCGATTTCATAAAAGTGCCATAACTCGAAGGAAATGATCCAAACTGACTGAAATTGGGTATGGATCTACTCCTTGTATATATCTTTCACTGTGCAAGAATTTGAAGCCAATCCGAGCACTTTCGAAATTTCGGTCGAAAATTTCCTAAGGTTATAGTCTTGGATTTTTGTCGATTCGGAAAATTTTTTTTTTCGTGGAAAAATCACTTCGCGCCTGTCAGGCATGATTGTCTCAACTAGAAAATACAAGCAGATCGTCAATTCATATTGAATTATTCGAGATAAAGCAGAAATTCCACGAAAATTTCTGATTTCATAAAAGTGCCATAACTCGAAGGAAAATGATCCAAACTGACTGAAATTGGGTATGGATCTACTCCTTGTATATATCTTTCACTGTGCAAGATTTGAAGCCAATCCGAGCACTTTCGAAATTTCGGTCGAAAATTTCCTAAGGTTATAGTCTTGGATTTTGTCGATTCGGAAAATTTTTTTTTCGTGGAAAAATCACTTCGCGCCTGTCAGGCATGATTGTCTCAACTAGAAAATACAAGCAGATCATCAATTCATATTGAATTATTCGAGATAAAGCAGAAATTCTACGAAAATTGCCGATTTCATAAAAGTGCCATAACTCGAAGGAAAATGATCCAAACTGACTGAAATTGGGTATGGATCTACTCCTTGTATATATCTTTCACTGTGCAAGATTTGAAGCCAATCCGAGCACTTTCGAAATTTCGGTCGAAAATTTCCTAAGGTTATAGTCTTGGATTTTTGTCGATTCGGAAAATTTTTTTTTTCGTGGAAAAATCACTTCGCGCCTGTCAGGCATGATTGTCTCAACTAGAAAATACAAGCAGATCATCAATTCATATTGAATTATTCGAGATAAAGCAGAAATTCTACGAAAATTTCCGATTTCATAAAAGTGCCATAACTCGAAGGAAAATGATCCAAACTGACTGAAATTGGGTATGGATCTACTCCTTGTATATATCTTTCACTGTGCAAGATTTGAAGCCAATCCGAGCACTTTCGAAATTTCGGTCGAAAATTTCCTAAGGTTATAGTCTTGGATTTTTGTCGATTCGGAAAATTTTTTTTTCGTGGAAAATCACTTTGCGCCTGTCAGGCATGATTGTCTCAACTAGAAAATACAAGCAGATCATCAATTCATATTGAATTATTCGAGATAAAGCAGAAATTCCACGAAAATTTCTGATTTCATAAAAGTGCCATAACTCGAAGGAAAATGATCCAAACTGACTGAAATTGGGTATGGATATACTCCTTGTATATATCTTTCACTGTACAAGATTTGAAGCCAATCCGAGCACTTTCGAAATTTCGGTCGAAAATTTCCTAAGGTTATAGTCTTGGATTTTTGTCGATTCGGAAAATTTTTTTTCGTGGAAAAATCACTTCGCGCCTGTCAGGCATGATTGTCTCAACTAGAAAATACAAGCAGATCATCAATTCATATTGAATTATTCGAGATAAAGCAGAAATTCCACGAAAATTTCTGATTTCATAAAAGTGCCATAACTCGAAGGAAAATGATCCAAACTGACTGAAATTGGGTATGGATCTACTCCTTGTATATATCTTTCACTGTGCAAGATTTGAAGCCAATCCGAGCACTTTCGAAATTTCGGTCGAAAATTTCCTAAGGTTATAGTCTTGGATTTTTGTCGATTCGGAAAATTTTTTTTTTCGTGGGAAAATCACTTCGCGCCTGTCAGGCATGATTGTTTCAACTAGAAAATACAAGCAGATCATCAATTCATATTGAATTATTCGAGATAAAGCAGAAATTCCACGAAAATTTCTGATTTCATAAAAGTGCCATAACTCGAAGGAAAATGATCCAAACTGACTGAAATTGGGTATGGATCTACTCCTTGTATATATCTTTCACTGTGCAAGATTTGAAGCCAATCCGAGCACTTTCGAAATTTCGGTCGAAAATTTCCTAAGGTTATAGTCTTGGATTTTTGTCGATTCGGAAAATTTTTTTTTCGTGAAAAATCACTTCGCGCCTGTCAGGCATGATTGTCTCAACTAGAAAATACAAGCAGATCATCAATTCATATTGAATTATTCGAGATAAAGCAGAAATTCTACGAAAATTTCCGATTTCATAAAAGTGCCATAACTCGAAGAAAATGATCCAAACTGACTGAAATTGGGTATGGATCTACTCCTCCTTGTATATATCTTTCACTGTGCAAGATTTGAAGCCAATCCGAGCACTTTCGAAATTTCGGTCGAAAATTTCCTAAGGTTATAGTCTTGGATTTTTGTCGATTCGGAAAATTTTTTTTTTCGTGGAAAATCACTTCGCGCCGTCAGGCATGATTGTCTCAACTAGAAAATACAAGCAGATCATCAATTCATATTGAATTATTCGAGATAAAGCAGAAATTCCACGAAAATTTCCGATTTCATAAAAGTGCCATAACTCGAAGGAAAATGATCCAAACTGACTGAAATTGGGTATGGATTACTCCTTGTTATATCTTTCACTGTGCAAGATTTGAAGCCAATCCGAGCACTTTCGAAATTTCGGTCGAAAATTTCCTAAGGTTATAGTCTTGGATTTTTGTCGATTCGGAAAATTTTTTTTTCGTGGAAAAATCACTTCGCGCCTGTCAGGCATGATTGTCTCAACTAGAAAATACAAGCAGATCATCAATTCATATTGAATTATTCGAGATAAAGCAGAAATTCCACGAAAATTTCCGATTTCATAAAAGTGCCATAACTCGAAGGAAAATGATCCAAACTGACTGAAATTGGGTATGGATCTACTCCTTGTATATATCTTTCACTGTGCAAGATTTGAAGCCAATCCGAGCACTTTCGAATTTCGGTCGAAAATTTCCTAAGGTTATAGTCTTGGATTTTTGTCGATTCGAAAATTTTTTTTTCGTGGAAAATCACTTCGCGCCTGTCAGGCATGATTGTCTCAACTAGAAAATACAAGCAGATCATCAATTCATATTGAATTATTCGAGATAAAGCAGAAATTCTACGAAAATTTCTGATTTCATAAAAGTGCCATAACTCGAAGGAAATGATCCAAACTGACTGAAATTGGGTATGGATATGCTCCTTGTGTATATCTTTCACTGTGCAAAATTTGAAGCCAATCCGAGCACTTTCAAAATTTCGGTCGAAAATTTCCTAAGGTTGTCTTGGATTTTTGTCGATTCGGAAATTTTTTTTTCGTGGAAAATCACTTCGCGCTCTGTCAAGCATGATTGTTCAAACTAGAAAATACAAGCAGATCATCAATTCATATTGAATTATTCGAGATAAAGCAGAAATTCCCGAAAATTTCTGATTTCATAAAAGTGCCTAACTCGAAGGAAAATGATCCAAACCTAACTGAAATTGGGTATGGATCTACTCCTTGTATATATCTTTCACTGTGCAAGATTTGAAGCCAATCCGAGCACTTTCGAAATTTCGGTCGAAAATTTCCTAAGGTTATAGTCTTGGATTTTTGTCGATTCGGAAAATTTTTTTTTCGTGGAAAATCACTTCGCGCCTGTCAGGCATGATTGTCTCAACTAGAAAATACAAGCAGATCATCAATTCATATTGAATTATTCGAGATAAAGCAGAAATTCTACACGAAAATTTCCGATTTCATAAAAGTGCCATAACTCGAAGGAAAATGATCCAAACTGACTGAAATGGGTATGGATATGCTCCTTGTGTATATCTTTCACTGTGCAAAATTTGAAGCCAATCCGAGCACTTTCAAAATTTCGGTCGAAAATTTCCTAAGGTTTAAGTCTTGGATTTTTGTCGATTCGGAAAATTTTTTTTTTCGTGGGAAAATCACTTCGCGCCGGTCAGGCATGATTGTTTCAACTAGAAAATACAAGCAGATCATCAATTCATATTGAATTATTCGAGATAAAGCAGAAATTCCACGAAAATTTCTGATTTCATAAAAGTGCCATACTCTCGAAGGAAAATGATCCAAACTAACTAATTATTCGAGATATAGCAGAAATTCATCGAAATATTTCGATTTCATAACACTGCCATATTCGAAGGAAAATGATTAGAATGGACTGAAATTTGGAATAGACTTGTAACCGATTCATCTCTACCCTGGGGTTCTAGCAAAATGCAACAGATGTCACTGTATACAAGTCACTAGAACTCTGTATTGGGGGAGCCTCCATCTATCGGAGTTTCTCGAATCGTGCGGTTTAGATTGAATTCAATAGGTGTCGCTGAATACGATGCAAAGAACTCTGTATTGCTATTTACTGACATCTGTTGGCATTTCCTTGAACCTTGGGGTTCTAGCAAAATGCAGCAGATTTCGCTGTGTACAAAATGATCAGAACGGATTAAATTGGAATATTATATCACTTTTTTAACAAACACTCAAGGATATTAGGTTAGTTCAATGAAGATACCAATTCGATAAGGAATTATTTATTTATCATCTCAAGCTTTCAAAACACAATTACTCAGGATGTGAGGACGGTAAAACTCGTAAATCCAAATGTCTTATACTTCGCACACTGCTTTATTTCGCATCAGTTCCATCTTTCTCATTCTCAACCGTACAATTAAGATAACTTTGATAAAAATCCACCGAAAAAACTCATCGATAGTCCCGAAAAACACACACTTCGTTTAACTTCATAGAAATTTGAAAATCAATAAATTCGAAACGGCCATAGATAGTATCCTTAAGGCGTCCTCGTTCGAACCATAGATCTGCATGAACCCGACTTCTTGATTGTTGTGGTCATCGCTTTTTCTTGGTCTGTGAAAAGGTTTTTGGCCAGCATTCGCATCTTCGATATTCGATTGTCGAATGTTGCGTTCGTCGAATTTGTTGGCACGTCGGAATTGCAGTACTCTTTATCACAGCAAGAGACACACATCTGCAACAAAAACAACAGAAAAAAAATAAAAAATTCGAGACTCGCAATAAAGGTGATTTTGATGTGTACAAAATGAAGCATTAATGACCCATTTTAATGCTCAATTTTTTTTAGCCATTTCAATGTGCAATCCTCATGGCAACCGTACACAATATTCAGAAGCACTACGAGAAATGTCAAACTCTAGTGATGAACAACAGGGTGTCCCATTACTCGACGTCAACCCGGAACGGGTGAAAAGGCAAGTAATGCTGGTTATCAGAAAATATAAAAAAAATCTAAGTTGCATGATTTTAAAATAATGCGCATTAAAAAAACACGCAAAATTCCACACCCTGTGACAGTCTTTTCGCTCCTGTTGCCACAAATATCAACTTTTTCCAACTTTTTCTTTGCTGTGTAACCTTGAATAATGCTTGTCTAAACTGTAATCAAAATTTTGATACCAGCTGATCTAGGTTTCATAAAAATAGGGCTTACTTCTCAGAAAAAAATTCTAAATAAACAATTGCCTAGTTTCAACTGACTGTATTGAAAAAAAAATGTACTACGTAGTTTGGCATGTTTTATCAAAAGTTGGCGCATTTAGTGAGGATTCCAAAATGGTATAATACTTGTTTAATTGCAGCTGCCGTAGTTCAAATTTATTTTCGATTGCCTTTGAATACACTTTTTCGTTAACTGCTGCTCCCAGTAATAGAGTCCAATGGATTCAAGTCCGGTGAACGGGCCGGCCACGAGATTGGACCAAAAGTCCGATCCATCTTCCGGGAAAAAATGTTATCAGAAAAAAAAATTTCCAGAGAAATAATTTTTCCAGAAAAAAATTTTCCTGAGTCTGAAATTTTTTTTTTCTGGTAACATTTTTCCCGGAAGATGGATCGGACGTTTTGGTCCAATCTCGTGGCCGGCCCGTTCACCGGACTTGAATCCATTGGACTCTATTACTGGGAAGCAGTTAACGAAAAAGTGTATTCAAAGGCAATCGAAAATAAATTTGAACTACGGCAGCTACAATTAAACAAGTATTATACCATTTTGGAATCCTCACTAAATGCGCCAACTTTTGAAAAAACATGCCAAACCTACGTAGTACATTTTTTTTCAATACAGTTAGTTGAAAATAGGCAATTTTTATTTCGATTTTTTTTTCGAGAAGTAAGCCCTATTTTTATGATAACCTAGAGCAGCTGGTATCAAAATTTTGATTACAGTTTAGACAAGCATTATTCAAGGTTACACAGCAAAGAAAAAAGTTGGAAAAAGTTGATATTTGTGCAACAGGAGCGAAAAGACTGTCACAGGGTGTGGAATTTTGCGTGTTTTTTAAATGCGCATTATTTTAAAATCATGCAACTTAGATTTTTTTTTATATTTTTCTGACAACCAACATTACTTGCCTTTTCACCCGGTTCCGGGTTGACGTCGAGTAATGGGACACCCTGTATAACATAGAAATTCCATATTGTCAAATGTATGTCTTGTGCAAAATGAGATGCATTTCAATCAAGAATTTATACACAATTCATATTGAAATCGTCGAAAATCTTGTAATCAACTCGGTTATTAATCGAGCGACTAATGGTCTCGAACTGTTAACGCGATCGCTCCGCTCACGCATTGAAATATCTTGACCATTAGTCGCTGTCTTTAAGAACCTAGTTGATTAATTAACTATTTATGCTTGAAGTTTTGTTTCGACTTTCCTGTTGCTGTATTATTACATTTTTCATTGGCCATTCTTACGCTGTCCTTACGTCAACTTAGGCATAATGTATCAAAATCGATTCATATTCAACTTACTTTTTGTGAGTCGATTTCTACGCAACCGACTTTGCTTCTTTGGCACTCTCTGTCGGTTGTACATTTCTTATTAACTAAAACACTGTTTCCTTTGAGTCCATTATGTGAAGAGTGTGGCAAAAGGTTTCACCCTGAAAAAAAAATTTTCAGTTTATTACCAATAATTACACAACGAAAATTTGAAAGAAGTTTTTTAAATTTTGAAAACAGTAGGTATAAATGGAATTTTCGAGCTTTATCTATCTGCTACAAAGTTTTTTCGAAAAATTTTCAAAACGGTAGGTTATAGAAGGAAGTCAATGGGCGTTTGTAGAGAATTAATTTACCTATGCAATGAGGTATCAATCATTTCAATCGGATGAACAGAGACCGAATTATTTTCAACGAAAGGTGGGAAAAATGGATTTTCGAACTTTTTCATCTGCTACAAAGTTTATTCGAAAATTTTCAAAACGGTAGGTTTATAGAAGAAAGTGGTCAATAGGGCGTTTGTAGAGAATTAATTTACCTATGCAATGAGGTATCAATCATTTCAATCATCGGATGAACAGAGACCGAATTATTTTTCAACGAAGGGTGGAAAAAATGATATTTTCGAACTTATCCATCTGCTACAAAGTTTATTCGAAATTTTCAAACGGTAGAACGTTAGGTTATAGAAGAAAGTGGTCAATAGGACGTTTAAGAGAATTAATTTACCTATGCAATGAGGTATCAATCATTCAAATCGGATGAACAGAGACCGAATTATTTTCAACGAAGGGTGGAAAAATGGAATTTTCGAGCTTTTCCATCTATCTGCTACAAAGTTTATTCGAAATTTTAAAACGGTAGGTTATAGAAGGAAGTGGTCGATAGGGCGTTTGTAGAGAATTAATTTACCTATGCAATGAGATATCAATCATTACAATCGGATGAACAGAACGAATTATTTTCAACGAAAGGTGGAAAAATGGATTTTTCGAGACTTTTTCCATCTGCTACAAAGTTTATTCGAAAATTTTCAAACGGTAGGTTTTAGAAGAAAGTGGTCAATAGGGCGTTTGTAGAGAATTAATTTACCTATGCAATGAGGTATCAATCATTTCAATCGGATGAACAGAAACGAATTATTTTCAACGAAAGGTGGAAAATGATATTTTCGAACTTTTCCATCTGTTACAAAGTTTATTCGGAAAATTTTCAAAACGGTAGTTTATAGAAGAAAGTGGTCAATAGGGCGTTTGTAGAGAATTAATTTACCTATGCAATGAGATATCAATCATTTTCAATCGGATGAACAGTGAACCGAATTATTTTCAACGAAAGGTGGAAAAATGATATTTTCGAACTTTTTCCATCTGTTACAAAGTTTATTCGGAAAATTTTCAAAACGGTAGGTATAGAAGAAAGTGGTCAATAGGGCGTTTGTAGAGAATTAATTTACCTATGCAATGAGATATCAATCATTACAATCGGATGAACAGTGAACGAATTATTTTCAACGAAAGGTGGAAAAATGATATTTTCGAACTTTTTCCATCTGTTACAAAGTTTATTTCGGAAAATTTTCAAAACGGTAGGTTATAGAAGAAAGTGGTCAATAGGGCGTTTGTAGAGAATTAATTTACCTATGCAATGAGATATCAATCATTTCATCGGGATGAACAGTGAACGAATTATTTTCATCGAAAGGTGGAAAAATGATATTTCGAACTTTTTCATCTGTTACAAAGTTTATTCGGAAAAATTTCAAAACGGTAGGTTATAGAAGAAAGTGGTCAATAGGGCGTTTGTTGAGAATTAATTTACCTATGCAATGAGATATCAATCATTGCCATCGGATGAACAGTGAACGAATTATTTTCAACGAAAGGTGGAAAAATGATATTTTCGAACTTTTTCCATCTGTTACAAAGTTTATTCGGAAAATTTTCAAAACGGTAGGTATAGAAGAAAGTGGTCAATAGGGGTTTGTTGAGAATTATTTACCTATGCAATGAGATATCAATCATTACCATCGGATGAACAGTGAACGAATTATTTCATCGAAAGGTGGAAAATGATATTTTCGAACTTTTTCCATCTGTACAAAGTTTATTCGGAAAATTTTCAAAACGGTAGGTTATAGAAGAAAGTGGTCAATAGGGCGTTTGTAGAGAATAATTTACCTATGCAATGAATATCAATCATTTCAATCGGTGAACAGTGAACGAATTATTTTCATCGAAAGGTGGAAAAATGATATTTTCGAACTTTTTCCATCTGTACAAAGTTTATTCGGAAAATTTTCAAAACGGTAGGTTATAGAAGAAAGTGGTCAATAGGGCGTTTGTTGAGAATTAATTTACCTATGCAATGAGGGTACCAATCATTTCAATCAGATGAACAGTGAACGAAATTTTCATCGAAAGGTGGAAAAATGATATTTTCGAACTTTTTCCATCTGTACAAAGTTTATTCGGAAAATTTTAAAACGGTAGGTTATAGAAGAAAGTGGTCAATAGGCGTTTGTTGAGAATTAATTTACCTATGCAATGAGATATCAATCATTACCATCGGATGAACAGTGAACGAATTATTTTCAACGAAAGGTGGAAAAATGATATTTTCGAACTTTTTCCATCTGTTACAAAGTTTATTCGGAAAATTTTCAAAACGGTAGGTTATAGAAGAAAGTGGTCAATAGGGCGTTTGTAGAGAATTAATTTACCATGCAATGAGATATCAATCATTTCAATCGGATGAACAGAAACCAATTATTTTCAACGAAAGGTGGAAAAATGATATTTTCGAACTTTTTCCATCTGTTACAAAGTTTATTCGAGAAATTTTCAAAACGGTAGGTTATAGGAGAAAGTGGTCAATAGGGCGTTTGTAGAGAATTAATTTACCTATGCAATGAGATATCAATCATTACAATCGGATGAACAGTGAACGAATTATTTTCAACGAAAGGTGGAAAAATGATATTTCGAACTTTTTCCATCTGTTACAAAGTTTATTCGGAAAAATTTTCAAAACGGTAGGTTATAGAAGAAAGTGGTCAATAGGGCGTTTGTAGAGAATTAATTTACCTATGCAATGAGATATCAATCATTACAAATGATGAACAGTGAACGAATTATTTCAACGAAAGGTGGAAAAATGATATTTTCGAACTTTTTCCATCTGCTACAAAGTTTATTCGAGAAATTTTCAAACGGTAGGTTATAGGAGAAAGTGGTCAATAGGGCGTTTGTGAGAATTAATTTACCTATGCAATGAGGTACCAATCATTTCAATCGGATGAACAGAGACCGAATTATTTTCAACGAAGGTGGAAGGTGGGAAAAATGGAATTTCGAGCTTTATCCATCTGCTACAAAGTTTATTCGAGAATTTTCAAAACGGTAGGTTATAGAAGAAAGTGGTCAATAGGGCGTTTGTTGTAGAGAATTAATTTACCTATGCAATGAGATATCAATCATTTCAATCGGATGAACAGAAACCAAATTATTTTCAACGAAAGGTGGAAAAAATATACTTTCGAACTTTTTCCATCTGTTACAAAGTTTATTCGGAAATTTTCAAAACGGTAGGTTATAGAAGAAAGTGGTCAATAGGGCGTTTGTAGAGAATTAATTTACCTATGCAATGAGATATCAATCATTACAATCGGATGAACAGTGAATGAATTATTTTCAACGAAAGGTGGAAAAAATGATATTTTCGAACTTTATCCATCTGCTACAAAGTTTATTCGAGAAATTTTCAAAACGGTAGGTTTATAGAAGAAAGTGGTCAATAGGGCGTTTGTTGAGAATAATTTACCTATGCAATGAGGTACCAATCATTTCAATCGGATGAACAGAGACCGAATTATTTCAACAAAGGTGGGAAAATGGAATTTTCGAGCTTTATCCATCTGCTACAAGTTATTCGAGAAATTTTCAAAACGGTAGGTTATAGAAGAAAGTGGGCAACAGAGTTTGTAGAACATTAATTTACCTATGCAATGAGGTATCAATCATTTCAATCGGATGAACAGAGACCGAAATTTTTTCAACAAACGAAAGGTGGAAAAATGATATTTTCGAACTTTATCCATCTGCTACAAATTTATTCGAAAAATTTCAAAACGGTAGGTTATAGAAGGAAGTGGTCAATAGGGCGTTTGTAGAGAAAAAATAATTTACCTATAAAATGAGGTATCAATTATTTCAATCGGATGAACAGAGACCATTTATTATCAAAGCAAGGTGGAAGAATGGATAGTTGTGTTACAAATGGAAGAAGCCATAAAGAAAATGAATTCACGTACAACTCAGACACACCTCTATACTCAGCGGAAACAGGCTGAAATCACAGATTTCCTCTGCAACCCTTTAAACCGCCGCCGAAAATGGCCTCAGCAAAAACAGGGTGTCCTTTTCCCCCGGGGACCAGCAAACGGAATGAAATCAGCGTTATTTACATCAAAAAAGAAAAAAACTGACCAGAGAGGGTCAGAACGCACCTCTAGAGCCACAAAACAGCACACAATCGTTTCATTTTTCGTACCACAAGGCGTAGGCCGAGGCCCTAATGCCGGCCACATTTCGCGCTTTATTAACGTCGCCACGTTGGCAGCAATGAATGGATGCGAAACACAAAACGCCGCTCGTACAGGCCAGATGGAGTGCTCTTTAATGGGCCGACTAATGAAGAGGAGTCGCAAGTACACACACAAAACGCTGTCGAGCGATATTGCGTGTCGGTTGGCAACACTGAAACGGAATTAAATTTCGTTATTCAGATCGGAATTTCGACTGGTCATTTTGGTACTGGGTTTGAAGGGTTTAAGGATGGTCGTTTTTATGATGAGGAGGTTAACAGGCTTGTTACTACACTACTAGAAAAAATTAAAGGTTCAAAAAAAATTCCAATTTTTTCGGCCATTTTCAATATGTAACTTTGAGAGGAATGGTCGTACAAGAAATTAAAAAAGGAAATTGTAAGCTCAAGTGTCTAGTTTTTTGGATTTGAATTCAAAAATTTTAAGTTTCAATGTTTTCGAGTAATGATAGAAAAATCAGCAACAAAAAAAATTCTCGAAATTTTACCACTTTTTTTTCTTTCTACGAGCGTGGAAATTTTAATTTTGAATAATCGTTATAATGAGGTACTTTGTTAATTCAGCTTCAATTTATTTTTTCATTGACCTCAAACGTCCACTTCTCGCCGAGATATCGGTCTTCAAAAGAAAACGATCCATTTGTCTTTGATTATCGATTCCCAGCAACCAATGATCGCACAGAAAATTGAAGGAGAGTTTGAAGACCTTAAATGAAATCCGATTAATGAACAACCATTGCTTATTCATAGAAAATTTTTTTTCTTCATGTCGCATCAATATAAAAATTTAACAAAAAAAGGGCTTTTGGTGGTTTCTTGGAAAATCTACCGCTGGATCGAAAATGTTGAGGAAACCAATAATGTTAAGTGTGACTTTCACAGTTCAATATGTTGATAAAATCCTTACGAAGAGTCAACTCAATGCAGCCAGCCTTTTTTTGTTTGACTCGATTGAATTTTTGAAAAAAAAAGGATCACGTTTTGCTCTGAGAAGCTCATAAATTTCAAAAAAGGCAAAAAAGAATTTCTCGAGCTTTTTCCACATTTTAATTGCAGATATTACATAAATGTCAAAAAAAGAAAAATAAAATTAAATAAACTTACAAATAAAATATTTATTCATTAATAACGGATAAAACATGGATCCTTTTCCATTTGAAGACCGATATCTCGGCGAGAAGTGGACGTATTGAGGCCAATAAAAAATAAATTAAAGCTGAATAACAAAGTATCCTATCATTATAACGATTATGCAAAAATCAAATTTTCACGCTCGTAGACAGAAAAAAAAAGTGGTAAAATTTTGGGAATTTTCTGTGCTGATTTTTCTATACTTACTCGAAAACCACTGAAATAAAATATTTGAAGTATAATCCAAAAACTAGACACTTGGAGCTACAGTTTTCTTTCTTCAAAATCCTTGTACGACCGTTCCTCTCAGAGTTACGGCATGTCAAAAATTGCTGAAAAATTGGAATTTTTTTTTGATTTTAAGTTTTTCCAGTAGTGTAGGAAAAGCGAGGTACTTTTGTTGTACTAACTGACAAAGGAGCTGTTTATAAAGAAACTTTCGAAACGGTGGGTTATAGAAAAAAAGTCAATGAGGCGTTTGTAGGGAATTGATTTACCTATAAAATGAGGTAGGTATCAATCATTTTAATCGCATGAACAAGAGACCGATTTATTTTCAAAGAAAGATGAGAATGGATTTTTTTCGAGTTTTCTATCTGTTACCAGTTCATTCGAAACATTTTGAAAATGTAAGGTTATAGAAGCAGGTGGTCAATAGGGCGTTTGTAGAGAATTAATTTACCTATTAAATGAGGTATCAATCATTTGAATCGGTTGAACAGAGACCGAATTATTTTCAACGAAAGATGGAAACATGGATTGTTCAAATTCTTTCCATCTGCTACCGAGTTTATTCAGAAAATTTTGAAAACGGTAGGTTATAGGAGGAAGTGGTCAATAGGGCGTTCGTAGAGAATTAATTTACCTATAAAATGAGGTATCAATCATTTCAATCGGATGAACAGAGACCGATTCATTTCAACGAAAGATAGAAAAATGGATTATTTAATTTTTTTCCATCTGCTACCTAGTTTATTTGAAAAATTTGAAAACAGTAGGTTAAAGCAAAAAGTGGCCAATAGGGCGTTTGTAGAGAAATGATTCATCTATAAAACGAGGTATCAATCATTTTAATCGGATGAACAGAGACCGAAATATTTTCAACGAAAGATGGAAAAATGGATTGTTCGAATTTTTTCTATCTGCTACTGAGTTTATTCGAAAAATGTTGAAAACGGTGGGTTATAGAAAAAAGTAGTCCGTGGGGCGTTTGTAGAGGATTAATTTACCTATAAAATGAGGTATAAATCATTTCAATCGGATGAACAGAGACCGATTTATTTTCATCGAAAGGAGGAAAAAATGGAATTTTTGAATTTTTTCCATCTGCTACGGAGTTTTTTCAAAAATTTCGAAAACGGTGGGTTACAGAAAAAAGTGGTCAATAGGGCGTTTGTATACAATTTAATCGCCTACTAAATGAGTTATCAATCATTTCAATCGGATATAAACAGAGATCAATTTATTTTCAACGAAAAATGAAAAATGGATTTTTCGAATTTTTTTCATATGCTACCGAGTTTATTCAGAAAATTTTGCAAACGTTAGGTTATAGAAAAAAGTGGTCAATGTGGCGTTTATAGGGAATTAAATTACCTATAAAATGAGGTATCAATGGGATGATTAGAGACCGATTTATTTACAACGAAAAATGAAAAAATGGATTTTATTCGAAAAATTTTGAAAACAGTGGGTTATAGAAAAAAGTAGTCAGAGGGCGTTTGTAGATAATTCATTTACCTATAAAATGAGGTATAAATCATTCCAATCGGATGAACAGAGACTAATTTATCTTCAAAGAAAGAGGGAAAAATGGATTTTTTGAATTTTTTCCATCTGCTACCGACTTTTTTCGAAAAATTTCGAAAACGGTGGGTTACAGAAAAAAGTGGCGTTTGTAGAAAATTCAACCACCTACAAAATGAGTTATCAAAACATTTCAATCGGATGAACAGAAACCAATGTATTTTCAACAAAAGATGGAAAAATGGATTTTTCATCTGCTACCGAGTTTATTCGAAAAATTTTGCAAACGGTAGGTTATAGAAAGAAGTGGTCAATGAGGCGTTTGTAGAGAATTAAATTACTCATAAGATGAGGTATCAATCATTTCAATCAGATGATAAGAGACCGATTTATAATCAGCGAAAGAGGGAAAAATGGATTTCTCGAATTTTTTCCATCTCTTACCGAGTTTATTCGAAAATTTTGAAAAGGTAGGTTATAGAAAAAGGTGGTCAATAGGGCGTTTGTAGAGAATTAATTACCTCTAAAATGAGGTATCAATCATTTCAATGGGATGAACAGAGACCGATTTTTTTCTAACGAAAGATGGAAAAATGGATTATTCGAATTTTTTCCATCTGCTACCAAATTTTTCGAAAAATTTTAAAAATGGTAAGTAATTAAAGAAAATGCTCAATGAGTCGTTTGTAGAGAATTGAGTTACCTATAAAATGAGGTATCAATAATCTCAATCAGATGATCATAGACCGATTTATATGCAACGAATTTTCGATTTTTTTTCTGCTACCGAGTATATTCGAAAAATCTTGAAAACTGTAGGTTATAGAAGAGATTGGTCAATAGGGCGTTTGTATAGATTTAAGTTACCTAAAATATGAGGTATCAATCATTCAATCGGATGAACAGAGACCAATTCATTTTCAACGAAAGATGGAAAAATGGATTTTTCGATTTTTTCATCTGCTACCGATTATATTCGAAAAATTTTGAAAACGGTAGATTATAGAAGGAATAGGTCAATAGGGCGTTTGTGGAGAATTAATTTATCTATAAAATGAGGTATCAATCATTTTAATCGGATCGGAACAGACACCAATTCATTTTCTTGAAATTGTCTCAACAGTAAATTTTTTTTTGTGCGGAATCGAACTCGAAACCTACGATACTTCACTCATTGAGCTAGCTATTGTCAACTGTACTCTAGTATTATTATTATTATTATAATTCATTCCAACTTACCAGGTCTGCAGGGCATATCGATTGCGTACTGGTTGCAGATGACGTTGTCTGAAACGTTGACACAGATGTAACAGGTGACAGCGTATTATCGAAGTCCACAGATATCTCCCTCTTTTCTAGATTGCCCAGGTCTAGACTCGCTTCATCCTGATAAAGAGGTATATGGGTTTTGAGGTTAGAGTCCTCCAACGCTTGATTGGTCATGAATATGCAGCTCAGCAACATGCTGAGCCTCAGCATCACAACCTGAAAAGAGAAACTCTGTTAGCGGAGCTTAGCAGTGCTCGAATTTCTGTATGTAAGTGGAAAGCATATAAGGTGGGGGGTTTTCCAATAAAAAGTGTTATTTTGATATTCAAAGAAAAATGCCATTTTTCAATATAAATGATCTGATGTTTATTTCATTATAAAGAAGAAGCTATGCCGTTAATAGTGGAAAATAACATCAGGCAAATGACCACCACGACCACGCTTACAGGACCAAATACTTTTAATGAAATTTTCCATACCAAATCGTAAAGTGGCTGGCCTATGTCCTCGATAGCTTAACAAATTCCATCTTGAGGTCTTGAATCGACGCTCGGCTATTGGCGTAGATCTTCTCTTCTATGTGGCCCCAAAGGAAGAAATAGCAAAGTTTTAAATCACAAGATCTCGGTGGCTAATTGTGATCACCTCTTCGGGAGATAACACGGTCCGGAAACTTTTCCCGCAAAAGATTAATAATTTCGTGACTTGTGTGGCACGTAGCACCGTCTTGTTGAAAGTAAACGTTTTCCAGATCAATACTATCCAATTTCGACCAAACAAATCATCTCTCGATAGCGAAATCAATTCAGCGTAACTGTTGCGCTAGCCTCATTTTCGAAAAAGTAAGGTACAATGACTCCGCCGGAACATAAACCGCACCGAACAGTCACGTTGAGGATTAGAGAGGCTTTTCATCAATAACTCTTGGGTTTTCCGAGCCCAGATGCGACAATTTTGCTTGTTGACGAAGCCACCGAGGTGGAAATGGGCCTCATCACTCAAGATGTTTTTTTGATGGAATTCCGGATCATTTTTATGCATTTCAACCACCCAATCAGCAAAGACACGACGTTGTTGATGATCGGCTGGCTTGAGTTCTTGTGTCTGAACTTCATAAACCTTAGGACCCAAATCTTTATGCAAAATACTGGTAATGACGTTTGTAGAATGCCTAATCCCAAAGAACTACGAGGAATGGACAAACCTAGGTTTCTTCAACACACTTGGCTACAGCAGCAATATTCTCGGCTGTTCTTGAGCGACGTGCACGGGTTTTATTCTTCACATCACTAACTATAGTCCTGGTCTTCGGACATTCATACCTATCTCCCTGAATCGCTGCAACATTCTGGACACACTTGTATGGGAAACTCCAAACCTTTCTGCAATTCTTGTGTATGTCCACCCTTCTTCTCGCAAAAACTACCGCTTGGGCGCATTCATCTTGGGTCAAATTGCGTGTTTCCGTTGCCTAGCTTTCGAGTGTAGAAAATCAAACGGAAGAAAAAACTATTGATCACTTGAATGATCGAGAACAAACTGATTACAGAATGGAGCCAACACATTCAAAATCTGATAATCTCATCTTTTTTTATTCCTGCTGGAAAAAACATCTGTATTGAAGAAAAACGTTGAAAATGGATAACATATGTATACATAATTCTGATAAAAATAACTATCATTGAGAACACCTTCAGTTGTAGAATAAATTTGAAATTTCCATAATGTGCGTTATTTTTTTTGCGCAGTGTATTAATCATTGAAATGTTTCCTCACATCAATTAAATATTCTTGGAACCTTCCGAACAATACAAAACCTCTAACGAATATCAATCATAAAAATACGGAAAATATACGCAATTGTGTATGCAGTCGCTATCCTTAAGTAAACTCTAAAAATACCAAACACCCTGTACCCTGGTAAGAGAACAAAGGATTTAAAAAATCAGTGACGTAAAGTCATAAATTTATCGGTTTACCACGCAGTAATTTTTTTTTCGAAAACCTAATGTACTACGAAACGAAAAACGGATAATAGTTCCGATTTTCCGAGAATTCATTACTTCTTATATAATTTTTTGTGGAAATGCTCATTCACCCACTTTAAATATGTAAAATGAATTGGATTTGAACAAAATACTTCACCTTGCCTATAACCACGATTCCATTCCATTCTTTTTCTTCTTTTCGTATACGTACACATTGCGCATAGCCATCTGCCGTCTATATTTCATACAGAGATTGCTTTACCGGCGAATTTAAAGCGGAGAAAAACAATGAATGTAGCGCAGAAGGCGGTGGAAAGTAATTCCGACCGTTCCAGGATTACGGAAAAGGGAAAAACCGAAGGAAAATCTTTTAAGTAACAAGCAGGCTGGGGTCGAACGCTGAAGTGGAAACGGGTATTTAGATGAGTTTCAAAGCAAATGACTTTTTGATGGTGTCTTCGGAGATTCTGTGGTTCATTTGAATATCACTCGAGGTCAGATCGTTCTTGATGAACTTTTCTGTGAGCTAGAAACTCTGTGCCGAAATGTACGAGGTCTAATTCAAACCTTCAGTAATACACTGCGCAAACAAATTTATGCACATTATGGAAATCTCAAATTTATTCTACAACTGAAGGTGCTCTCAATGATAGTTATTTCTATCAGAATCGTGCAAGCATATGTTATCCACTTTCAACGTTTTTCTTCAATAGACAATAGAGATGTTTTTTCCCAGCAGGAATAAAAAAAGATGAGATTATCAGATAGAGATGAGTCTATTTTCTGCCTCTACCATTGTGATTTCGGATTTCGATGACGACCCAAGCGAGAACAAGGATAACGAAAAAAACAAAGATTCACCCCCACTAGATTTGCCTGCTGGAATATCACCTCTTGGAATGGTAGAGATCAGGAGATTATTATGGAGATGAGAAGGCATAATATAGACATTTGCGGACTGTCTGAAACCAAACGAAAGGGAAAAGGAACTATCAAATACCAAGATTACATCTTTGTCTACAGTGGAAAACCAAAGCAAGATCGCGCCAACTCGGGTGTGGGTATTCTTCTGCATAATAAGTACTCTGACATTATTGATAACATAGAATACGTAGATGAGAAGGTCTATAAAAAAGAAGAAGAAGAAGAAGACCATTGTGATCGACGTTCCCTTGTATACAGACGTCCACATGAAAGATATGCTCAGTGCAATTTCCTGAATACTACTGGTTTCGGGGAAGGATCGATTATGGTAGGGGTGGAAACCTTGACTGCTCGCACAGACCTAGTCGTCGTTGATAATGGAGCTATGAATGCTGATAGGTATATAAGGAACATTATTGAAGAGCATGTAGTGCCATTTGCCCCATACATTGGTGAAAATTTCATTTTTATGGACGATAATGCCAGACCCCATCGTGCGTGCATCGTTCAGGAGTACCTGAAGAGGTTGAAGTCTCTCGAATGGAATGGCCAGCAAGAAGTCCAGATCTCAATCCGATCGAGCAGGTTTGGGACAACCTCAATAGAAGGCTGAGAAGTTCAGAAAATCATCCAGCTACTCTTAATGACTTAGGAATCCAACTCAGAGAAATCTGGGAAGGATTAGATCAGAACATTTTATGATCACTCACTTTGAGTATGAGCCGTCATTGCCGAGCTGTAATCAACGCAAGGGGTGGAAATACCGAGTATTAAATAACTTATCAGCATTCCAGTATTTTGAAAATTGTTTATTTCTCTTTTTTCTTTTAAGATTCGGTGAAATCCTGAATTTTCTTCCATATAATGTGTCTTGTTTCGTTCAAACCTTCCCGAGAGAACATAAAAATAAGTTATAAAGTAAATGTAGAGTTAACTTCATCAAAATTGAGAATTTCAGAATGTGCGTTAATTTTTTCTGCGCAGTGTATATCTCCTTCTTGGAATAACGTCTAATTACTACACTTTGTATAAAAAGTAACCTCCTGACTGAATTATAATCAATTCAACCGGACCTTCCGTACCAACTGTTTCATTGGCCCTTCCTGCTCCCCTAATCTCCAACAAGGCAATGCTCATTCGCCCGAAACAACTGAAACACGGGCTCAACTATACAAGAACAAACCGCCTTGCTGTTACGTCCGTTTTTCTTCGGCGCAAAACCGACGTCTAAACAGTTTCTCATGGCACGGACGGAGCATCCTTTCTTCGGGCGATATTGATGATGGTCAGACTTGTTCTTGGGCGATCGCCATTCCAGCTACGTCACGGGATTAGTGGCGTATCCCAGACGATCGTTAGTGAGGATATATTCCAAGTTAGAAGGGAACAAACTTGGAAATCTGGCAGGGATACAAGTTTTTGCCCGGTCGTTTACGGGGTTAGTTGATTCGACTAGATGTTCTAGGATTCATCCTGGAGTAAAGTATACAGGGTGTTTCCTAAACATGCTGCAAAAATTCAGGGGGTTGTTCCTTGGACTATTTTAAGCATGTTTTGTCCTTTGATGATTTTTGAAAAACCTCTTTGTTTCGAAGATACAGGGCGAAAAAAAATTTTCATATTTTTAAAATTAATAATAGTTTAAATAAAAATGCGTACCGCACTGTGTTTACTAAGTAGGTACAATTTATTTTTAAATTTGTTCAACAACATTCCAATTACTAAAAACGGCCAGTTTTTTTACTTAAAATTGATAAGTTCAGATGGTAAAGGAATACAGATTAAACACGGTTTTCATTTGAATTCGTTTTTTGGCTAGAGGTGGTCATTTTCAACAGTTTTTGTAGGTTAAGTTAAATTTTCATGTAATTTTTCATAATAAAATGTTATTATCTAAAAATTTTTTTTCCTGTATCTTCGAAACAAAGAGGTTTTTCAAAAATCATCAAAGGACAAAATATTCTTAGAATAGTCCAAGGAACAATCCCCTGAATTTTTGCCGCATGTTTAGGAAACACCCTGTATATAGGACTGAAGCATATTTTGTGTTTTCGACCACAAAAGTTGCGAGAACCTCAAATATTATTCTCTATATTCTATGATATTTATGAAATTCAGCCTTCCCAAAATGTCGAAGTGTTTCATCTTTTTTCATGATTTCTTAAGCATCTGTCTGAGGTAATGGCTCATCAAAAGTGTCTGGCAGCTATTTATACACGGCGCAAAAAAATTAACGTACATTCTTTATAAATTATTCTTTATGTTCTCTCAGGAATGTTTTGAACGAAACAAGACACATTAAATGGAAGAAAAATTCAAGATTTCACCGAATCTTATGTGAAAGAAAAGAAATAAACAATTTTCAAAGTACTGGAATGCTGATAAGTGATTTAATACTTGGTATTTCCACCCCTTGCGTTAATTACAGCTCGGCAACGACGGTTCGTACTCAAAATGAGCGATCTTAAAATGTTCTGATCTAATTCTTCCCAGATTTCTCTGAGTTGGATTCCTAAATCATTAAAAGTAGCTGGATGATTTCTGAACTTCTCAGCCTTCTATTGAGGTTGTCCCAAACCTGCTCAATTGGATTGGGATCTGGACTTCTTGCTGACCATTCCATTCAAGAGACTTCAACCTCTTCAAGGTACTCCTGAACGATGAGCGCACGACGGGTTCTGGCATTATGGTCCATAAAAATGCAATTTTCACCAATGTATGGGGCAAAGGGCACTACATGCTCTTCAAGAATGTTCCTTATATACCTATCAGCATTCATTGCTCCATTATCAACGACCACTAGGTCTGTGCGAGCAGTCGAAGATATTCCACCCCAAACCATAATCGATCCTCCACCGAAACCAGTAGTATTCAGGAAATTGCACTGAGCATATCTTTCATGTGGACGTCTGTATACAAGGGAACGTCGATCACAATGGTAGAGGCAGAATCTAGACTCATCTGTGAAGAGAAATCTTGTCCAATCAGCCTCTTCTCAATGGATATGCTCTCTCGCAAAATCCAAACGCGCCCTTCGATGGGCTGGGTTAAGAGCTGGGCTTCTTGCCACGACACGAGGCCTTAAATCATATTCTCTGAGGCTAATTTGCACCCCATGAGTTTGCTCAAGCTGATTTTGAAGGAGGCGAGCGGTTGCAAACCGTTGTCTCAACGAAGAAACTCTCAAGTAACGTTCTTGAATGGCAGTTGTTACCCGTGGTCTACCCTTTCCTGGTCTTGGGACATTCATACCTGTCTCCCTGAATCGCTGCAATATTCTGGACACATTTGTATGGAAAACTCCAAACCTTTCTGCAATTCTTGTGTATGTCCACTCTTCTTCTCGCAAAACTACCGCGTTGCATAGCGATCTAGTGTAGAAAATCAAACGAAAGAAAAACTATTGATCACTAGAATTGATCGAGAACAACTGATTTCAGAATAGAGCCAATACATTCACAAATCTTATAATCTCATCTTTTTTTATTCCTGCTGGAAAAAACATCTGTATTGAAGAAAAACGTTGAAAGTGGATAACATATGCATGCATAATTCTGATAAAATAATTATCATTGAGAACACCATCAGTTGTAGAATAAATTTGAGATTTCCATAATGTGCTTTAATTTTTTTGCGCAGTGTATATGTTTCGGGAGAGTTGAGCTTATATTCCGAGGTCAACGGAATAAGAACTCCCCAGGCAACATGCAAACATTAAAGTAACTTTCAATACGTTGCAGATTTTGATATTCTATTCAACATTTTCAAACTCTGAAAGATATTTCCTCAAAGAATACAACCAAAGCAAACTCAAACCTGCGTTTGCATCCAGAAAACTTCAGTCGATTCAAATATGCAGGTCTAGGCATAAAAGTTGAAGGAAATAAGAAAAAGAAAACCATTTGAACACCTGGGGCTTTCCATATACTATATTCTGGCTATTAGAACATGAACGAGTGCTGCTCAGTTGGGCAAAGCGAAATGGGCAAAAACAAACGAATAACAGGCATTCAGCCGCCTATACTATTCCGAATGGTAATTGATGTTCAATAAATGAAAACTCGATTTTTTAGACACGAAAGTACGCCTCTTTTGTGCTTCGGACATGACTGGCATATTTGGTTATGTCCGGTTGAGTGGACGCGTAAATATGGTTTTCCGTTTGGAATTTCCCATAATATCGGGAAATTTCAGTGGCGTTTCGGTGTTTTTCGCTTTGTTTAAATGCTGCTCTGTCTGGTGCATCATTCGAATGATATTATCAGGGTATTTAAAAAGTTTTGCTGTTCGATAGGAGAGTAAAAAATAAACTATAAGGACAAAATTGTACATAAGCACAAGAATAATATTAATACAAAAAGCACAAGTTACAAATTGGCGAATTCACTGCAGATTATTTTCGATATTCGTCAATTTTTTCGATTTAAAAGCAAGATATTTCAACGAAACGGTGAGAAATTTTGAACGTAAGTTCATACTCATTCAACCAAGTAAAAAAATCGATTATAACACAATAACACACACGAAATGATACCTATGGGTGTTATCTATACAGCCCCCAAATAACCGAAGGAGTGACGTCACTGACATTTTCATCAGTTGGAACGGGCCTTAATACCCTTTTACGAGCAAGGGTGGTGTTTACCCCGACGTTCTCCTAACGAAATGTTGATACTTCGTGATCTTTAGCCATTCTCAAGATGATAATGAACATGGAACGTTGCGAAGACTGGTTCCTTGAACATTACGAAGTAAATTATGTACCTTTTGTTGTTATGGTCCCCTACGGAATGAAAATCTTATCAATGGGAGGTTTTAATAGTATGCCTATGTAAACATAAGGCTTTGATGATGAGAATAAGTTTTGGATCATACCTATAATGTGAGACGGTAATTTTACTTCAAAATACAGGGGATTTGAGACATATTTCAGGTTATAGAATTAATTCTGCCGAAAATTTCAAGACTGTAACAAGTTCCGTTAGAGAGATATAGCGACAAAAATTCATCGGTTTTCCACGCACAGACAGTTTTTTTTTAATTTCAATGGCACGTCCCACACGAAATTATGCAGGAGTTTGTACGTCATTCTCCAACGAAATACTAAATTCTGAAATGAGTGGATGCGTTGTTTCGGAAAATTCGGTGAAATAATCAAAAAATTCTAATGTCAATACCACCGCAACTAAGGAACCCTCAGGGTAAAAAGTACACCTAGAGATACCTTCACGCATTTGTTATACAGCCAAGTAGAATCTTTTTATACGCGCGAACAATATTCCGACGTTGCGAACTCGTGCGGTATGTTTATTCCATATTGGGATAATTCATTCTACTGTTTCCAAACGTTATCATCTCTCTTAAGATTCAAACAGCCGTATTTCGCTCGAGATATCGAATTCAATTTCAGAATAATGATGAAAACCTTGTGAAAGACATAACATTACATAAGAATACTCTACATAACACATCATTACATTACATTACATCAAAACACAAGGCAATACATTACATTTGAATTGTATATTCGGGTTGCAAAATGGTGAATGCGCAGGGACCCTGAAGTTCCTTTTTTTACGATTTCTTCACGAATTACGTATCTTCAGGCCAACAGTCGACCTGAAATCGAGATAACACTTCTTTTCTACAACTTTCCTCAGAAAATCCTGACGAACGACGACGTTTCTCCACTAAAACACTATTTAATTATTAAACTTATTTTTGCATAATCGTTATAATGATAGGATACTTTGCTAATTAAGCTTTAATTTTTTTTTATTGACCTCAATACGTCCACTTCTCGCCGAGATATCGGTCTTCAAATGGAAAAGAATCCATTTGTCTTTGATTATCGATTTCTCAGCAACCAATGATCGCACAGAAAATTGAAGGGGAGTTTCAAGACCTTAAATGAACTTCGATTAATAAACAACCATTGCTTATTCATAGAAATTTTTTTCTTCATGTCGCATTAATATAAAAACTTAACAAAAAAGGGCTTTTGGTGGTTTCTTGGAAAATCTACCGCTGGATCGAAAATGTTGAGGAAACCAATATCTAATGTTAAGTGTGACTTTCACAGTTCAATATGTTGATAAAATCTTTACGAAGAGTCAACTCAACCCAGCGAGCCGTTTTTTTGTTTGACTCGATTGAATTTTTGAAAAAAAGTAAGGATCACGTTTTTTGCTGTGGGAAGCTCATAATCTTTAAAAAAAACAAAAAAGAATTTTATCGAGCTTTTTCCACATTTTAGTTGCAGATAGTACATAAATTAAAAAAAAAAAAAATAAAATAAACTAATAAATAAACGTTTTATTAATTTAATAATTGGTTGCTGAGAAATCGATAATCAAAGACAAATGGATCCTTTTCCATTTGAAGACCGATATCTCGGCGAGAAGTGGACGTATTGAGATCAATAAAACATAAATCAAAGCTGAATCAACAAAGTATCCCATCATTATAACGATTATGCAAAAATAAAATTTCCACACACGTAGGCAAGAAAAAAAAAGTGGTAAAATTTTGACAATTTTTTTGTTGCTGATTTTTCTATCATTACTCGAAAACCACTGAAACTTTAAATTTTTTAAGTTATAATCCAGAAACTAGACACTTGGAGCTACAATTTCCTTCTTTTGAATTCCTTATACGACCCTTCCTCTCAAAGTTACGGCATATTGAAAATTGCCGAAAAATTTGGAATTTTTTTTGATCCTTTAATTTTTTCCAGTAGTGTATATTAAACGACGAACAGTAGAGCGAAAACACCTTGAACGGAAACACCTTAAAATTCCATCATTACCTTCATCAGATATCACGGTTCGAAGGCGAAGGAAACGTATCCAAATTACCTTTTTTTTCCAATTTCGTCGCGTCTGTGATCGACATAGACCGGGCGAAAAACTGAAACTCCGCTAATGGGGCGATTAACGCAGACGATGAAAAGAAAATCGCCCTCCGACGGCTGTCAAAGCGGAATGTTGATAACATCTCGGCCCGGCGCGATTGAAAAACCTGAAATTCACGGCCGGGAAATCAAATTTTTCCGTGGAAACGGCTAATTCCGCCTTTGAAGAGGACCCTGATGAGGTCTTTTCTGTTTCCATTCAAATGAGGCTCGGCGTGGAAATTTAATTCGGAGTTTTCCTCCTCTGCCGTAGGCGGTGGTTTAAGTTTTCCCGTATTCGTGCGTAATCGAGTTCTGGGAAAACGGCGTTTTGAGCATGTCTATGTTGTACTAGGCGGTCGTTTTGGAAAAATTCTATTCGTTCATCTCAAAAGCTTCGTTTAAAGTATACGAAATTGATCAAAAATAATAGTTATTCAATCATCTAGGTTATAAATTGAATATTAAAATGGATTATTATTGTCCAATTTTGTGAACGTTAAAACCACCTTTCGTTTTGAGATCGACGGAAATTAAATTTTTCTAGTTCGATTTGATTATTAAATGGCTGTTAATCCACAGGGTGTCCCACAAAATGACGGAAATCTCTCGGATTCAGATAGAACATAAAAAATGAAGATTACAAGTTCCCATAAATTTTTTCCTAGCGGCCCTCCCTACGAAGATACGACCTCCTAAATGACCCCACTGGAGATCCATTTTAGTGGTATAAGTTTCAAACTACTCGATATAAATTGATGGAAATTTGATATGATTAATAGTATTAAGGACCTCTTGAATCACCGCACTCAAATTTCAATTAGCTTGTTCAGTTTACCAGGGGCGGACTGGGTTGTACATTTTAATGCTTATATTTTCAACACCCTGTATAATAAAGTGCTGAAAAAAACAAATTTGGATACCTTAAACATTGAGCTAAAGAGAAGGTACTCTTATTCAATGGCGATAAAATGAACCGTTTTCGAAAAAAAATAACGAAAGAAAAAAAAGTAAGTGATTGAAATTTATTCCACTAAAATGAATTTCCAGTGGCGTCATTTAGGAGGCCGTATCTTCGTAAGGAGGGCCGCTAGAAAAAAATTATGGGAATTTGTCATCGTCATTTTTTATGTTCTATCTGAATCCAAGAGATTTTCCACATTTTTCGCGGCACCCTGTATAATTCCACCCAGAATAAAGAAATCTGAACACTTAAGTTGTGTTACATAGAAAATCTTATCACTTTAGGTTTGTTCCAACTCAAGAATTGACCGTACAATGATCGTCAGGATTCTGCGCAATAGATAAAAATGTGTTCCAACTGAAAATGTATCGTTTGAGAACCGTTTCGTTTTTGTTCCATCCTGCTTCGGGACCGTGAGTGGAACGGTTTTGTGATCGTCATTTCGATCCCTGGTCTGGAGCAAGTACTGTTTGGACGGTTCTTGTACGGTCAAAGTTTACACATGCGCATAAGATCGATTACTAACAGTTTCGTGACCGTCAAATTACCGTACAAAAGTCAGCTGTTGGAACAAACCTTTTGATTGATCAAATGTGTTTACTTAGGTGCAATTTTCAATTCATTTTTGACGTAAACTATCGACTTTTATCAGAATCAAGGATTTAATTGCACAATCAAGCTTTGTGAAACCTGAAGTTAGTCAAATAAAAGATAAAACTCAGGTTTCACAAAACTCCAGTCAGCTTGATTATCGAAATGTCATCATTTCTATGTAATTTTCAGTTCATTTTTGACATAAACCATCGAATTAAATTCAAAATCGACCTCTTGATTCCCCATTGAAGCTTTGTGGGAGCCACGAAAGAGTTTTTAACAGCTTTCGACATAATAGTCTGCTTTTGGATCACCGTAAATGAAGAATGAAACAAGAGTAACTTGCGCATTCACCATTTTGCAACTCCCGTAGTGGTTCTTAGGATAACACAGAACAAATGGTTTCAACTTCACAGTAGGGCTTAATCCATTTTTCATCAAAATAATTCATTCAATTGCTGTTTCAGCTTTTGTTTCACCCAAACTGAAAAAAATCTGGCCTCTAAGTGTCAGTTGCAGGAACGTCCATTAAAATTTAAAGGTCCATTAAATTCTTAATCCTCCATTATTACAAGGAACTAATGGAGGATTAAGGGTTTAATGGACCTTTAAATTTTAACGGACGTTCCTGCAACTGAGCATAACTCAGATAAACAGAGAAATGGAACAACAATCAGTGAAAATTAATAAATCCTCTGTCCAGTTAACCGTTAATACTCCCAATGTTATCCCCAAAAACTCCTGTTGGTCGATCTTTGTGTACCCCGCTGAATGAATCCTGTAAATTCCACCTTCATTCCTGCGCCGGAAAGCCAGGAAAAATGGCCCAGAAAAACAGAAACCCGAAATGGGCCCGCCATAAATCGTCTGGAGAGGAAAGTGAGTCGTAAGTCCTGCTCTTAACGTAATTTAACTATGGGAAAGGTCTTGTAATGAATTGTTCGGTCCGTTCCTTTTACGTTTCTGTGCCTACCCAAGACGTAAATAATGGATTCCGCTAACTGAATCTGAGAACCAGGTCAATTTTAATCGAATTTTATGAAGAGGTTCGCCGAACACCGGCATTCGAATCAATTTTCGATTCGAATGTGGGTGGTTGACTCGATGAAGGGTCTTTTAGAGGAGAAACGTCGTCGTTCGTCAGGATTTTCTAAGGAAAGTGGTAGAAAAGAAGGGTTATCTCGATTTCAGGTTGACTGTTGGCCTGAAGATACGTAATTCGTGAAGAAATCGTAAAAAAGAACGAAAGGGAAACCCTGAACATTCACCATTTTGCAACCTGCATATACAATTCGAATGTAATGTATTGCTGTGTACTTTGATGTTATGATGTGTTATGTAAAATATACTTATGTAATGTTATGTCTTTCACAAGGTTTTTATCATTAATCCGAAATTAAGTTGATATTTCGGGAAAAATACGGCTGTTTGAATCTCAAGGGAGATGATAACCGAGTATTATGCGTTTGTAGACAGTTTCTTGGGAATTTGAGGCCGAATAACGGCATTCGGATGAAGTTTCAATTCGAATGTATGTCTTTTAGTAATGAAACGTCGTTGTTCGTCGGGACTTTCTGAGGAAAACGTTGTAGAAAAAAAGTGTTATCTCGATTTCATGTCGACTGTTGACCTGAAGATACGTAATCCGTAAAAAAATCACATGGGAAACCCAGCGCATTCACCATTTTGCAACACACATAAACAATTTAAATGTGATGTATTGCCGTGTATTTTAATGTAATGTGATGTAATGATGTGTTATGTAATGTGCTAGCGGTCGTTCATAAAAAAATATCGCATTAGTGCCTCAAAGTGTTGCTAAAAGACTCTGAAATGTTCGTCAGACGACGTTAACAAAAAGTTGGACTTGGTGGGTCCACAACACACACAAAGATTCATCTCTGAAGGCATATAATTTTCAGATAACACAGGAACTGAAGCTGTTAGATCATTCAAAATGTCGTTCACTTATCAATTTCATCTATAAACAACCGAGATCATGTGCTTTGACAGCGTTGGATAATTCTCTTTGGGGTTGATTATGTGAAAAAACAGTTCTATAAGAATAATCCTCAATCGATTACTGAACTGAAGGATGAAATTATTATAGTCAGATTCAGTAATGATCTGTAATATCTGTAATGTAATGTATCGTGAATTTATTAATATAAATAATTCTTTACCGTAGAATCGATTAATATTTTCAAGTTGACGAGCAGAAAGAAATTAATAAAAAGAAATAAAATATTCACCCCTTGAATTTGAGCATTATAACACAATTAATTCCATTTCAATAGTGCAAGAACTTTGAACGAAATATCGGGACGTTTTCCTCTTTTTGAGCGCACGTTCTACATGAACGTTTCGCCCAAATGTGGGTAATTTTCAAATTTTGAGCCGAGAATGGCCTCAAACGATAGGGTTAGATGCCCTGATGACGACTTCGTGGTCAAAATCTGTGGGGCTTTCCGGTCGTCCGTTAGCACAATAACTTTCGAAGGGATTGTTCTAGAGACTTGAAATTTTCGAGGTGAGTTCAGTTCCCAAATGGCTCGGTTAAGTTCGTTAACCAGCCAAATTGTACAGGATGTTCCATAAAATATGGCCATTCCAAATTTTTGTTCCTCAATATCTCATACAAAACGAAACCCATCGAAATGAAATGTTGTGACCATAATATGCAAGATGCTCATAATAAGTTTCATGAAAAATTTTGTGGCCATAGTCTAAACAGAACCAAATGCAATTGGAATATTGAAAAGAAGAAACTTCATATTTCCATAAAAAAATATCCGTTTCGGATGAAATATATTTTATAATTAAAGATTGATACATTGAATGTTCATGCAGAATTTTGCTGCCATAGTCTTAACGGAAACATAGAAAATTCAATTGGAATATTGAAAAGAAGAATCTATATTTCAATAACAGGGAATCCGATTCAAGTGAATTTTTTTTCTGAATGAAGACTGTTATACTAAATCTTCATGCAACACTTCGTGGCCATATTTTCAACAGAACTTGTTTCGTAATCACGAAATATATACGAAAATATTTTTATGAGGGACTTCTCACAAGTTTTTTCTTCATTTTTAAATTCAAGTTTTGAATATTCTGCCAACGAGTTGCGTACAGCTACCTCTTTTTGTTGGCGCATGTGCGTAGTGGTTAAGTAGAAAGTGGAAGACAATTCTTAAGAAACCGCCACGCAGTTAAATTCTAATATATTATATTTTCGCTATTTTCCAAAGTTTGGACGCATTTCAACTATTTAACTTGTGATCAAGCCGCTATAGTTCGTGAATACACACCAAAGGACATAGTGTTGTGTTCATCTCCAGAAAGAAGGGCCCTTCAAGCAGCAGCAGAACCATCCTTTTAAGGGTAAGTCGTAAATCGTTGGTTTTATTTCAATATTGTTTTAATTTATTGATTTGTGAGGGGTCCTATTCGCTATTATTGAATTTTCAATGGAAATCTCGAGGATTGAGGTCCAATCAGTTCACTTTAATTCTCTACGGCCTTTAACAACTTAAAGTTCTTAAAGCATCTTATTTTGAGCTTTGTAACAGAACTATAGAAAATTCAATTAAAATATTGAAAAGATGAATCCCTCTATTAACAGATTAAAGTGAAATTTATTATGTGATATACTGAATGTTCATGGAAAATTTGAAGAGGATAGCATCAGAACTATGGAAATTAATTTTTGTAATTATTAATTTTTTATATATGTACTTAATTTTTTGGATAATTTTCAGAATATGATTCCGATTGTGCTGAGATTCTGCATTTTTTTTAAATTTTGAGGTAATTGTCTTAATCCTCCACCAAAAAACGAGCTCTCAAAAGCTCCTGCTCAGGGCTTTTCATAAGTTTTTTTTCTTTAGAAAATATAATAGACTGATCTCCTAAGTTATTCAACCTGTTGATAATACTTATAACTCTGATAAACTTCAAAGCAATCGCTCAGCTCGAAGAAATACGACTCTATTGCCGAATAACACACCATCGCTTTACTCGGAGAAGTAGTCTCATGCCCACATAACACACGAAAACGGTTCGCAGAAGACCAGTTTAACCAGGAAACGGACAACCGAACCGTACGCAACGAGTCAAGCCTGAAATATCGCCAACAATATTCCTGCAAACACCGACGTTCCCTCCATTTCATTAGGAGCAAACAAGGAAATTTCCCAGGATTGAAGGGGCCGCTGCAGACTCACGTATACACTCAGGAAGGTGGTTAGTTACAGCGAGGACCCTTCTGGTTTCCCGGAGGGCAAATACTTTCTCCATCTCCCCGGCACAACGAAACAAATTAGGGGCTCGATATCCAACCTCAAACTTAATTAATGTTGGCTGGATATCTGGAGCCTTGGCAAACCTCAATATATGTTTTTCGGGGTTGCAATCTTGATATTGAGGGTGGTTGAATGGTCGATCGGGTTGGAAGGAGTCAATATGTGGGGATAATGTTGATTTCAATCGTTTGTTTGGGGATAATGTTCAACAACATGAGTGTTCAATGCGGGACACGCAAGTGGAAGTCTGATAGTCACCTTAAATTCCCTAGAAGTCGATTCATGAACTATGAGTCAATATGCGGGGATAATGTTGATTCTAGTTAAACAAACGTTTGGGAATAATGATCAATAAAACAAGAAGCTTCGACAGTTCACCGAAAATTCGTCAGATATTGCTATGTATCCTCAGACATGAAATATATATACTTTCTCCATCTCTCTGGTTCAACGAAACAAATTAGGTGCTCGATATCCAACCTCAAACTTAATTAATGTTGGCTGGATATCTGGAGCCTTGGCAAACCTCAATATATGTTTTTCGGGGTTGCAATCTTGATATTGAGGGTGGTTGAATGGTCGATATGGTAGGAAGACATCAATATGCGGGGATAATGTTGATTTTGGTCTTTTATTCGGGGATAATGATCCACAAGAAGAAGGTTCAATGCGGAACACGCAAGTGGAAATCTGATTGTCACCTAAAATTCTCTAAATGTCGTTAAGGAGCGTCATACATGAATTATGAGTCAATATGCGGGGATAATGTTGGTTTTGGTCGTTTGTTCGGGGATAATTATCAACAAAAACAAGGTTCAATGCAAAACACGAAAGTGGAAGTCTTATTGTCACATAAAATTCTCTAGATGTCGTTCAGGAGCGTCATACATAAATTATGAGTCAATATGCGGGGATAATGTTGATTTTGGTTGTTTGTTTGGGGATAATGATCAACAAGAAGAAGGTTCAATGCGGAATATGCAAGTGGAAGTCTCATTGTCACCTAAAATTCTCTAGATGTCGTTAAGGAGCGTCATACATGAAATATGAGTCAATTTGCGGCGATAATGTTGATTTTGGTCGTTTGTTTGGGGATAATGATCAACAAGAAGAAGGTTCAATGCGAAACACGCAAGTGGAAGTCTCATTGTCACCTAAAATTTTCTAGATATCGTTCAGAAGCGTCATACATGAATTATAAGTCAATATGCGGGGATAATGTTGATTTTGGTCGTTTGTTTGGGGATAATGATCAACAAGAAGAAGGTTCAATGCGAAACACGCAAGTGGAAGTCTCATTGTCACCTAAAATTGCCTAGATGTCGTTTAGGAGCGTCATACATAAATTATGAGTCAATATGCGGGGGTAATATTGATTTTGGTCGTTTGTTTGGGATAAATATCAACAAGAAGAAGGTTCAATGCGAAACACGCAAGTGTAAGTCTCATTGTCACATTAAATTCTCTAGATGTCGTTCAGAATCGTCATACATAAATTATGAGTCAATGTGTGGGGATAATGTTGATTTGGTCGTTTGTATGGGGATAATGATCAACAAGAAGAAGATTCAATGTGGAACACGCAAGTGGAAGTCTGACTATCACCTAAATTCTCTAGATGTCGTCAAGGAGCGTCAAACATGAATTATGAGTCAATATGCGGAGATAATGTTGATTTTGGTCGTTTGTTTGGGGAAAATGATCAACAAGAAGAAGGTTCAATGCGAAACACGCAAGTGGAAGTCTCATTGTCACCTAAAATTCTCTAGATGTCATTTAGGATCGTCATACATAAAATATGAGTCAATATGAGGGGATAATGTTGACTTTGGTCGTTTGTTTGGGGATAATGATCAACAAGAAGAAGGTTCAATGCGGAACACGCAAGTGGAAGTCTGATTGTCACCTAAAATTCTCTAGATGTCGTTAAGGAGCGTCATACATGAATTATGAGTCAATATGCGGGGATTATGTTGATTCTAGTCAAACAAACGTTTGGGAATAATGGGGTCATTTTTGCCTGGTCACAACCTGAATGACCACACATTTATAGGACAGTCCCCTTCAGTCTTTTCACCGCTTCCACCAGTAGATGGCGCTACTATATAGATATAGCTCCGATCAATCCACTCAAGAAGCTCAAATCAGCTGTATCGCATATACTCGTATTTTCCGCAGCAATCTGAAGAACGAAACACAGTAAATCACCGAAACGGGGGAAAATTAGAACCGAATTTCCCGGAAATGCGTGTCAATCGGTCCGGAAAAACCCGGCCCATTTTCCGCTGCGTAGGCCTTTTACAAATCCCCAATTCATCACTTTTATTTTTCTATTTTTCACGCCGATCGCATCCTGAACGTATTTCTTCACTTTTTTCTTCACGGGACAATGCGACGTTGAGTAAACTGTTTCATCTGGAGACATCGGGAGCGTTTTTTCGTTCCCGTAAGCTGCGGGGATCCTTCGTCCTGGAGAATCCTGGAATATGGGATGGAAAAAAATCGTGCGTGTAATTTACGCACGAGTGAACCGGGTTTTCGGTGATCAATTCCGGTGGTGTCATTATGTTTCGAGTGGGGGAATCGATTCTGAATAATGATGAGGTTATAAATTATTCTGCATTGTTATTGAAATATTTGACGAGGGGCTGGTGAGGGAAATAATGGGAAATAACGATTTTCCTCTTGGGATATTGACAATATTAGGGAGGTTTCTGAGAAGAATGTCTCGAAGAATTCAGCCTCGAGATTCAGGGAAAAAACTGAACGTTCTGCTAACAACTCAATATACAAAGTGTTCCATCTCAGACAAGCCACTCCATATACAGGATGTTACATAATAGTATGTCACAACCTGAGGGGATGAATCCACATGTAACTTTGAGAAAAAAATGTTTATAAACATAGGTATGTGAAAGCTTCGTTACGGGAGCTACAGGGTGTTGAAATTTTCGAAATTCGAATTACTCCTGCAGTTTTAGAAGTACATATTCAGTTCAAATTTGGAATGCGAACTATTTTCAACAGTTTTCATCATTGCACGTTCTGATTCTCAACAAGAATCTACAGGGTGTTTTATTTTTTTCCTCTCAAACCTTATTACGGTACACCACTGAGAGAAAATCAAATTTTGATATCTTCGTTCAATTCAACTGTTGTAGTTTTTTCGTATCTCTAACCGTTTTCGGGTAAAAAATTATTGAACGATTGTATATTGATATAGAATAAGCTTAAGTTGAGTTTCAGATGACATGCTATCAAAATAAAAGGAAATTGTGGGCATCGAGTATTTCTATTATTTTTTTACTAAGCGAATAACATACAGTCGTTCAATAATGTTTTACTCGTGAACGGTTAGAGATACAAAAAAGTTTCTGAATTGAACGCCTTCCAGAGATCTAATGAAATCCAATATCTGTGAAGGCTTCAACGAGGCTTACTCTTACAAGTTTCTCGACCAAGGCATTCTCTCTTTAGGGTCGCAATGCCAAAGCATTCCGTGATTGGGTGAATGGAGGTTTCTTCCTCTCTCCACTGAACCTACACTCGTCAGTGTCCGATAATCCCATCCTCAACAGGTGCTTCCTGAGGCGACAGTGTCCTGTAAGAAAGCCAGTGAGGAGATGTAATTGTTTCTCACAAAGATCCAGATATCTTTTGGATCTTGCTGTCTCAAAGTTCCGAAGGAACTTAGTGGAATGATCCATCTCTGGGAGATTCCGCCAGAGTTTTCTTCTCGGCTTTCTCCTTCTCCAGAAACTCCTTCTTATAAGTACATTTACCTATACCACAGAAGGGTTTTGGGCCAATCAGTGATATTCGCGCGCCCTCTTTGGCAAGTGTATTGGTCTCTTCGTTTCCTTTGATTCCCGAATGTCCGGGAACTCAGATAAAAAACCTTCATTTTTCTTGCCTACCTCATTGAATTTGTTCCGGCACTCCCAGATCATCTTTGAGTCGATGACGTAGGAGCTCAGTGCTTAAATATCAGCTTAACTATTTGAGTGTATGGCTATATCGCACTTCTGATAATTTCTTCCTAAATTTATATCTAGACATCTTTCAATAGCTAAGATTTCCGCTTGAAAGACGCTCATACAGGAGCCTAGCGACAGTGCACACTTGGTGCTTGGCACGTATATCCCAGCGCCAGCTCCTGTAGAGGTTTTGGAACCATCTGTTTACCATTTTACGGTATTTACTTCGAGGTTACAGTTGATGTATTCCCGTTCCCATTCCTCTCTTCTACTTAGCAATGTCCTGAAGCTTTCTCAGTGCTTACTTTCTTAATCATTACATCACCAGGGAACACTAGATCGTAACATTTCAATATATTCCAACATCCCCAAGAAGTTTAAAAATATTCACGTAATATAAACAGCCCTGCATTATTTTCCAATTTTTCCCACAGTACGTCAACCCTTCAAGCAGAAGCCTAAATTTGAATAATTCAGTACACATCCAAAGCTCCAAAACGAAAGATTATACAACCATAAGCTAAAAGACACATAATACCTGCCAGCCCTGTTTCATTTCGCATTCCGTATGTATGATACGCAATCGGCACTGGCAAATCCTTCGCCCCCCCCCTAAGCCGCCACTGTATCACCCATGAATCTTGGAGCTCTCGAATGAAAACTAAATTTACCGAGCTACCCCGAAAAGGTCCCAAGTGGGCACTTGGAAAGGAAATCTATTTTCGCCGTAAGGTTCTTTATTTCTCATCATTTTCGGTATACTGCTTTTGTTGAAGGTTCCGAGAACACTTTGAGGATCAGTAAGATGCGAAATAAGCTACCGATACCCTTCTGCATTACGAGTATGCTCTCTATATATTCGGGATTTGATTATTCTACAGATTCGATAAGGGTTGTAAATGTTTAGTTTGAATTTATAGGGTGAGTTCTTTGAGTAAGGTTTGTTCGGGAATGATTGGTTGTTGGGTTGAGAGTTTCGGACTGAAAGAAGAAAGGATGGAGTTTTATGAGGTTCTATGTTTGGACAGTACCCAGCAAGCATATAAAGGGTTTTACAATAAGCAGTGTCATTTTGATATTCAAAGAAGAATGCCATTTTTCAGTATAAATGATCGGATGTTTATTTCATATAAAGAAGAAGCTATGCCCTTAATAGTGGAAAATAACATCAGGCAAATGGCCACCACGACCACGCTTACAGGACCATATCCTTTTAATGAAATTTTCCATAACCGAATCGCGAAGGGGCAACCCTATGTCCTCGATAGCCTCACGAATTCCATCTTGAGGTCTTGAATCGACGCTGGGGTAGTGGCGTAGACCTTCTCTTTCACGTGGCCCCAAAGGAAGAAGTCGCAAGGTGTTAAATCACTAGATCTCCGTGGCCAATTGTGATCACCTCTTCGGGAGATAACACGGTCCGGAAAATTTTCCTGCAATCAATGGTTTCGTGTTGATAATCGGCCGGCTTGAGTTCTAATGTAAACTGAACTTGACGTTTGTGGAATGCCTAATTCCAAAGAACGACGAGGAATGGACAAACCTGGAATTTCTTCAACACTTTCGGCTACAGCAGCAATATTCTCGGTTGTTCTTATGCGATGTGCACGGGTTTTATTCTTCACATCACTAACTTGTTCCAACAGCTCAAATTTTCACCAATTCTTTATTGAGGTCCGACAAGGTGCTTACGACGACCCAAAAATGTTCGAGTTTTATGAACCGTCTCTGCCAAATTTTCACCATTTTTATAGTGAATTTGAATGATTTCAATGCGTTCTTGAAGCGTGTCTCGTTCCATTTTCATTAATGGCGTAGTTTCTACTTGTCAAAAGTCAAGAAATGACAGCCCCAAACTTTACATCTTCCGAAATAGCGGGCTATTCAAAAATAACACCTCTTATTGGAAAACTCTATATTTTATCTTGTGGTATTCGCATTATTTAGACGAGGGGGGATGAGCGGCGATAAGAAAACCACACTGGCCTTAACCTTGAACTGGGGTCGTTATGGCTAGGTTAGCCTTCAGGGAACTGCAACCACGAGCTGTTGATTTCTTTGAACATTAAGTTCCTACAGATCTGAAAAAAAATGTTTTTTGAAAGATGATACCACCTTTCATTGAAGTGGAACAACAAAAAACATTCAACTTAGGAATGTCATGAAAAAATTCTTTGAACAAATTTTAGTAGAAAAATGAACTGGTTTCTTAGTGAATCCGCAATAGTAAAAGAACTAGCACATTGAAGTATACTTTTTTTAATGATTTGACAAGCAATGATATAAGCTACAAAACGATACCAACATAATTTCTGTAATTAGAAAGTAATTGCTGTTCGAACATGACCCTTATGAAAATTGTAAAATAAAACAAATTTATCATAAAAATTGCTCAAAATGGCCGCCCTCTGCTTTGTAGACAGGCAGTAGCCCTCATTACGACCTGTAGCAACAAAAAAAGTTTGAGGCGCTCTAGTAGTGGTCACGTTCGAATAGCAATAACTCTCAAATTATGTACCTTACAGAAACGATGTAGGAGTTGTTTTGTAGCTAATATATTTGCGTGTTTACTCATTGAAAAAATTTATACTCCCATGTGCTAGTTCTTGTACTATTGCGGATTTACTAAGAAACTCAGTGAATTTTTTTATTAAAATTTTTTAAAGAATTTTTTAGCAGTTTCAAGTTGAATGTTTCCATATTGTTTTACTTTAATGAAAGGTTTTTGTATCATCTTTCAAAAAATAATGTTTTCAGATCTGTAGGACCCTTATATCCAAAGAAATAGATATTATTCGAAAGGGTCAACGAAAATAAAAAGTAAATTTAAAATGGGGGCTACTCCAAAACTAAGGGAACTTCCCAATGTGGGTGTTTTGTAGATAATATTAGGTATATTTGATGCCCTCAAATCATCGCTAAGTCATGAACAAACACATTGTATAGAGTAGTTCGAAACTAGTGTCATTTAGAAAGTCGTATCTTTGTATGGAGGGCCGCTAGAAAAAAAAATCTTATAAGAACTTCTTATCTTCATTTTTTGAGTTCTATTTCAATCCGATAGATTTACCAAATTTCCGGGACTCCCTGTATATAAAAATCATTCGATGTTGGTTAGTCTCGCTAAAACTCGAGAACTTTTGAACGGGTTCATCTTATCTGTCTGAAAAACTGGAATATTCAACAGGACTCTCATCTCTGAATTCCAACATCATGAAACCGACGTTACCACTTCTGGCGTACCTCAGTCCTCATTTCCTATCTCCCAGTTTCCCGAAAAACTCACCCCATAAGAACACATCAAACCTAACGACAACAACTCTTGCAATACACAAGCGCAAGGTCATGTTTCATCTCTCACACTCGATATACACGACCGGTCTGAATTGCTATACCAAGGATCGCAATTCCGAAGATTTATAGCAGCCAAATGGGCCATCAAGGACCATGCGTCATCATCAACGCGGGCAAGCCCTGCGATATGATCAGCAGGCCATGCAAAAAGCAAAAAAAAATCGATGCCCGTAAAAAACTGGACCGTCAACAAATTAAAAAACTCTTTATTGTGACAATTATCCATTCGCTACGGGAAAATGATAAATTGACGGAAAATTCGGAAAAAAGGAAATTTGGCAGACGGAGGAAACGCGCCGATGGAAAAACCGGAAATAGGATCGAATGTCGCTTGGAAATTTAGATATTATTTTCGCGCGGCTAGACGCGATCGACGGGGGTTGGAGTGACGGGGGATTATGACGTTGAATTTGGGAGGATTTGGCGTTCGGAAGTTAAAATGATCGAATTTACAATGAAAATTTCGGCGTGAAATTTGTTAAAGCCGTGGGAGTAGAGAAATATGGAATAATAATAATAAAGGGTTTTCCAATGAGAGGTGTTATTTCGATATTCAAAGAAAAATTTCATTTTCAATATAAAAGATCGGATGTTTATTTCATTTTAAAGAAGAAGCTATGCCTTTAAAAGTGGAAAAAACATCATGCAAATGACCACCACGACCACGCTTACAGGACTATATCCTTTTAATGAAATATCCATAACCAAATCGCAAAGTGGCTGCCCTATGTCCTCGATAGCACACTAATTCCATCTTTGAGGTCTTGAATCGACGCTGGGCTATTGGCGTAGACCTTCTCTTTCACGTGGCCCTAAAGAAAAAGTCTCAAGGTGTTTAATCACAAGATCTTGGTGGCCAATTGTGATCACCTCTTCGAGAGATAACACAGTCCGGAAACTTTTCCGCAAAAGATCAATGGTTCGTTGTTGATGATCGGCCGGCTTGAGTTCTTGTGTTAACTAAACTTCATAAGCCTGAGGACCTGGAAGGGTCAACGAAAATAAAAATAGTTATTTAATCAACTAGGTTATTAAAGACAGCGACTAATGGTCGAGATATTTTAATGCGTGAGCTGAGTGAACGCGCGTTAACAGTTCGAGACCATTAGTCGATAAATTAATAACCCGTGTTGATTACAAGAGTTTTCCGACGATATCAACATGAATAGTGTATAAATTCTTGATTGAAATACATTTCCATTTTGCACAAGACATACATTTGACATGATGGAATTCTATGTTTCTGTGCTCCAGTAGAGTTTGACAGTTCTCGTAATGCCTCTGAATACTTTTGTGTACGGTTGCCATGAGGATTGCACATTAAAATGGAAAGAAAACTGAGCATTAAAATGGGTCATTAATGCTCAATTTCGTACACATTAAAATCACCTTTTATTTCGAGGTCGACGGAAAAGTAAATTTTAATGGGGGCCACTCCAAAACTGAGGGGGTACACTACCCAATGTGGGTTGTCTATGTCGAAAAAATAAGGTATATTTGATGCCCTTCAATTATCGCTAAGTTATGACCAAACACACTAATACAGGGTGAGTCTTTGACTTGTACATATATTTTAACCGTTTATTCCTGGGGTCGAAAGAAACACTTTTTTCCTCTACCATTTTTCCGATTCGGCCTAAATAAGAAGATATAGCCCTTTTTTGTTTTCAGAATGAGCTAAGCCGCCACTGGTAACTAACCACTGAATTTTTGCAAGTACGAGATGCCCAAACCTTTGAAATAAGCTATTGTATCGAAGAAACGAGTAGATATACCATTCGAAATTT
>JACDNR010000210.1:0-40693 GCA_013421045.1 Propylea japonica | reverse complement strand
TTTTTGAGTTAACCAAGTGATTTTTGTAGTGAAAACGAGGTTGTACAATAATTATTTGCTGTATTAAGCTGAAAATGGTTAATTCCTGTGTGATATGTAAAAAAAGCACCAGTAAAGACTGCGGGCGATCCATACATCGGTAAGTAAAACACACAAATAATAATTTACCATAGCGTAGCTAGGAGTACCTAGCTCTCAATATAAGCATATTGTAAACTTATTTTAAAAGCATTTTCTTTTATAGAATGCCTAGTGATAATGCCAGACGGAAATTATGGATGGATCAATTAAATTTGGAAATACAAAATTAGCGAAGGAGGTATATGTTTGTTCTGACCATTTTTCTGATGAAGACTTCCTATATAAATCAGCAAAAAGATTTTTGAAACTGAAGCTATTCCGTCCAGGATTTCGTCATCGATTCATTGGTAAGTCTATTGAATATTATGAGGGTGTTTTTTCAAATTTGATTTGGATAATATGAACATCTAAATATATATATTTTAAAGTTTTTACATCTGAATGTCTTATTTATAGTATAGAGGTATTTATTGGTTTTTTCACTGTAAATGTTTTGTATGACATTTTCATAATATTTTTAGGCCTGATGAAGCAAACGAGAGTTTGCGAAACGTTGCTGAATATACTTTAAGATCTTTTGAGAGTTTGTCCTTATCCCGCAAAATACAGTTATCAATTTATTAATTATTGTGGAGGACACTAATATTTGCATTCTCTAAATATAATATTTCTAATTTCAGTTCCAGTAGCACATCTCCAGATGAAGGCCTGTGACTCCAGAACCATTAGATACTAATAAGCTAGGTAGTGTCAGGGAATCCTCAAAACTGAGTAATTCTGAACTATCCAGAACTTCAACAGCTAGTGATTTGTCTGCTACACTGACTACTTCAGATTTATCTGCTACATTGACTGCTTCAGATTTATCTGATACATTAACCGCTTCAGATTTATCTGCTTTTTTGACCGATACAGAATCCTCTGGTGCTTTGACAGTTTCAGAATTGTCCGGTACTATGACAGCTTCAGAATCGTCAAGCAACTTGGTATCCTCGGAAGTATTAACAGTAGCACATCCAACTACGTAAGTTTTACTTAATTTTATATTTATAATATTGCAAAATATATTCTGGTTCATTATATAAAACCTTCATTATCTTATTTCAGTTCTGAAGCTAAAAGTTCTGTACCAAGGCCAAGAAAAAGAAAATGTTTTGTTGGTGATGTAACGGATGAAGATTTCAGGACACCAAAACAAGGAAAATTTGCCTTCTCCCTTGCTAAACGAAAAATTGCAGAACAGAAAAAGAGACTGAAAGCATTGAGGATGAAGAACAGAAGACTGCAACAGAAAATTTCAGATATTTCAGGACTACTGAATAATTTGAGGGAAATGAACCTTATATCCGATAATGCTCAAGATTATATAGAGGTAAGTAAGATTCAGCTTTGCATATATGTGTGGAATGTAATTATTTTCAATATTTCAGGCATCGTTACCAGGTCCTAGTAGAGATATGGTAAATAGACTCATAAGGGGATCAAAAAATCAGAAATTTTACACCTTCTCTACGAGCATTTGCCCTATCATTACATTTTTACTCGCCTAGGGCCTATAATTATGTTAGGGAAAATTCAATAATTCACTTCCACACCCAAGACTATTTCTAAGTGGTATCAGACCATTGATGGAACTCCTGGCTTCACAACTGAAGCCCTCAGTGCATTGAAGAACAAAGTGCAGCAGTCTGCGGGAGAACAAATTTATTGCAATCTGGTGATTGACGAGATGGCTATTAGAAAAAAAATCGAATTCATTGCTGGTAAATTTTATGGATCAATAAGTTTTTGGAGAAAAACCTGAAGTGGATACTTTACCAGAAGCTAAGGAAGCACTTGTGTTTTTAGTTACCTGCATCAATGGTCACTGGAAAATTCCAGTAGGCTATTTTTTGATAGATGGATTATCAAGCAGAGAAAGAGCCAATTTGGTAATTAACTGTCTGGAGTTTTTGAATGAAGTAAATTTGAGAATAACTTCTGTTACTTTTGATGGAGCAGCTTCGAATTTGAATATGGCGAGTCATTTGGGTGCTGATTTTTCGAATCCTCAATCATTGAAGACTCACTTCGAACATCCAGTCACCAAAGAGAAGGTATTAATTTTTCTTGACCCTTGTCACATGCTCAAACTCTTGAGAAATTGTTTAGGAGACAGTAAGATTTTGAAAACAAAAAATGATAAATTAATCAATGGACCTATCTTGAAGAACTTGTGAATCTTCAAGACATAGAAGGATTGAATGCAGCAACGAAGATAAGAAAACGTCATTTACATTTTGTGAAAGAAAAAATGAGAGTGAAGATTGCTGCGCAGACATTCAGCAGGAGTGTGTCGGATGCTCTTAAATTCCTTGAGTTTGATTTGAAATTGACAAATTTTAAAGGTGCTGAAGAGACTGCAAATTTCTGTCTCTTAGTTAATGATTTATTTGACATCTTGAACTCAAGAAATAAATTCTCTCCATATACATATAAGAGGGCATTGTCTTTCGAAAACATTGATTTATACGTGGAAAGTTTTCTGAAGCAAAAGAATACTTCATGGAACTGACTCTGAATGGAACACCAGTATTATCTTCAAGAAGGAAAACAGGGTTTCTAGGGTTTTTAATATGTATGGAGAGTCTTGAGGAAATATTTAGAATGTATGTGGTGTCAAAAAATTAGACTTTTTATTGACCTATAAGTTCTCTCAAGACCATCTGGAGGTATTTTTTGGTGCTATCAGGAGTCTGAATGGATACAACAACAATCCCACAGCCAGACAATTTCAGTCAGCATATAAAAAGTTGTTGATAGCAAGGGAAGTGAGAGGTGCTGATTCTGGAAATGTTGTTAATTTGGACAATACATCAATTCTTCATGTTTCGTCATATAAAAAAATAACAATAAATGATCATAAGGAGGACTTGGAGGAGACTGAAGAGTATAAAATTTGTGTGCAGCGTTAAATGATCATGATTACTTTGGCTCTTCAGGATGGCAATTATCTTCATATATACAGGATGTTTTAATTTATATAGCAGGATTCGTTGTCAAGTCATTGAAAAAATGTATCACTTGCTCAAAATGTCTTGATATGTTGGAGACTTGTGAAACATATTCATTTCTACAGAAAGAAAAACGTATGGCAATTTATTCAAGGCATCCAAATTTGTCATTAAGATATGCACACAAGCAGAAAAACAATAAGATATATGATTTCTAACAACCCTAATATTTTGAGTACAAAATCTGAAAATTTCAATAAGTTGATTCATAATTGTATTGTCTGTTTACCAGATGATGTTTTAAATGCATTTGGCAATCATGTATTTGATGAAGGGTTTCTAGAAAGTCATGAATTGCCTTTGATAAAACTTGATATTGAAAAGATATTTCACTATAAGAATTCACCACGAGACAAGAAAAATGAGCGATCAAGTGGTGAATCGAGTAAGAAGCATGCTCACACATCTGATTTTGTATCAGAATCAATAAGTTTTTTTTTATCTTTACAATTTTAGTTTTAAGTTTTAGGGTGATCAGGGTGTATAAAACACTCTTTTTTGATCGTGTACTTTTCGATCCTGTTTGGATTCAATTACCAAGGACAATAGCAGTAGTAGATTCTTAGTTATTTTATTATAAACATTTCTGAAGAATCGATTATCAGTATATTTTAGTTACCTATCGTATTTCTTCAAATCATTATTGTAAAAATCATTTATTTTATGTTACATGTTATTTTTTATGGAAGTTATTAATACATCCTTGCTTGATAATCAATCCTGATTATGCAGGCTTTCAAGTTTCAATTGCTATTCCACTTTAAATACTGATGCCCCGTCCATTCCATTGCAAAACTAACAAAATTCCAATCATCTATCTTATATAGTGGAACAAAACTATACATTCATACTATCATTTGCCTTCAAAGGTGCAGGTAATGGATGGACAAGGTTTCAGTAAGTAAGTAAGGCCTATTACAGCATTAATGAGATCTGATATGATTATACTTCACACTTGATGTAAAACTGACCTATCTAATACATTTTCATGTCGAACTGGATCAATAAATTTATTGTTATTTTTGTTATTCAATTTAACATAGTATTCAGGTGTAATATCCTTAAATTTCAAACCTTTGCAGTCAAATGAGCTCCATTTGTAATAACATGGTGGTCCCCAATAAAAATCTGGACTCAACTCAGAACAAGATATCAAGCTGTGTTAAATCCAAATTTAGATACAGCATCGTCTTGTATGGTATAACGTACCATGCAGCCTTACTGAAAAGTGACCTGAATAGATTCGATATAATAGGATTGTTATAAATGATTGTAATGAGATCATTGATAAACTAACATTCAATGTATAGGTATTTGTAATTATTAAACCAGAACAACAATATTTGAATATCATATTTGCTATTTCAAATCTCTTTTCATATTGAATTTTTTTTCGAATCGAAAATATGCCCGCACTATAAAAATTCTGCGTATAACAATGATTTAAATAAGATGAAAACATCGGGTCAACAAATTTCATAAAAATAATGACAGTATTAATTTCTCTCCAGATGAAAATATAATTAAAGATTCGATAACCTTTGAAGGATTATTTCTATTCTAACAAATTTTTAGATCCACGCACTGACTTCTATTACGACAACACACTTTGTTTGTACAAACAGTGTTTATTTGGAACAAAACTTCAGTTCATCTAGTATGGGTTGCTCCATCTGGTGTAAATAATCTAAGGAATACAACAAATGTGGTTCTATGGTCTCCAATCCACCCTCTTCTATGGTTTCATTTTGGCGCGATGTTTTGGCTTTCTCCTCTACGATGCGATGATAAATTAAGGGCGCGGTCAGCAGCTGCTTAGTTAGTTCGTCCCAAGCCATCGACCGGTGAACGTCTTGTCTTTGTACTAGTTATAACGCTTTTTACGTATTGTTCATTTTATCATTCGCTTACAATATCATACAATAATCACTGTGTTACTGAATAAACTTTATATAGACTTTCTATTAACGTTTTTCTATCCCAAAAGGTTATGGGCTCTCTCTCTCTCTCTTGTGTGACTATTTTCGTGAGTGAATGAACAGTTTCGAGAGAACAAAAAGTTACCAAGCAGTATAGAACTTTTCGTGTTTAAGTGTATCAGAAAACATGGGTGAAATGTATCGTTCTTCCATACAGAAGTTGAATACGGATAACTACGGAATATGGAGTAAGAAAATGGAACTGCTTCTCATAAGGGAAAAAGTCTGGGAAGTTGTAAGTAAGGAAAAACCCATATTTAAGACAAATGAAGAAGATAAGGAGCAGGCATGGCAAGATAAGGATGATTTAGCAAGATCATCAATAGGTCTTCTCATTGAAGACAGTCAGTTTTTACATATACAAGATTGTAAAACTGCAAGGGAATATTGGGACAAACTCAGGGAATATCATCAAAAGTCAACATATGCAGGTATTATATATATACAGAAATTGTTTAATCTTCGTCTGCAAGAAGGAGATAACGTTGAAGATCACATCATACAGGTACTTACCCTTTTCAATAAACTTAATGCATTAGGAGAAGAATTGAAAGACAAGTTTAAAGCAACGTTACTTCTTACAAGTTTGCCAGAATCATATAACTCACTTATTACTTCTCTAGGAGATCAGAAAAATGAAAATTTTACACTTGATGCTGTGAAAAGCCGAGTTATTGATGAATACAGTCGAAGAAAAGAAAATACAGCAGGGAACAGTGAAGCAGTTCTGAAAACAGTGCAGTTCAAAGAAAAGGATCATCAAAAAAAGATACAGCATGTTTTTTCTGCAAGAAGCCAGGACACCAGAAAAAAGAGTGTTTTGCTTATAAGAAGTGGAAGAACAATCAGAAGAATAAAGAAAAAGAACGAGTCAGTGTAGCACAACAGAAGCGACAGAAGAATTACTTCTAAGCAAGTATTGTAAGGATTCTGTAAAGTGTTCAAATGGTGGTTTGTAGACTCAGGTGCCACAAGTCACATGACAGGTTCAAAAGAATTTTTCACTCACTACCTAGATGAAACGCAGAAAGGATGCATACAGTTGGCAGAAGAAGATAAGATTTGTAGGATGGAAGGTAAAGGATCAATACTCATTAAATGCTTTGTTGATGATCAGGTGAGTGAGATACTTTTGAAAGATGTTCTGTATGCACCATCCCTCAAATCTAGTCTATTATCAGTAAAGAAACTCGCTATAAATGGCTATAAAGTAGATTTTAAGGAGAATGTATGCAACATCAGGAAAGATGATAGAATTTTAGCAAAAGCATATACAGGTAATAGACAGGAGGATCTGTACAGGGTGGACACAGTTACAGAAAGAGCTAAAGCAGCCATGGACTCTGAGAAGCATGGTGAAAACTGCTACCACATCTGGCACAGGCGTTTCGGCCACAGGGACACCAAGGCAATAAAGGATTTAATTAAAAAAGATCTTGTTTCAGGATTAAAAATTCGGGACTGTGGACTAGAAAGCATCTGCGAACACTGCCTGGAAGGAAAGATGGCAAGAAAACCATTTCCCACGGAAAGCGAGACGAAGACTCAAGCTATACTTGACCTAATACACACAGATGTTTGTGGACCTATGCAGACAGAATCACCTGCTGGAAAAAGGTATGTGATGACAATCATTGATGATTATTCAAGATATACGTTTTTGTACTTTTTAAACAAAAAAGCGATGCCGGAAAGTATCTTAAAGATTTCATCGAAGAAATGAAAACACAGCATAAAAAAGTTCCAAAATGCATCAGGTCAGATCGAGGACGGGAATATGTAAATTCAGATCTTATAAATTACCTAAAAAGTCAAGGAATAAAAATTCAATACACAGCTCCCTACTCACCACAGCAAAATGGCGTGGCTGAAAGAAAAAATAGATATTTAATAGAAATGGCAAGGTGCATGCTATTAGACGCAAAGTTAGAGAGAAAATTTTGGGCAGAGGCTGTTAATACAGCAAATTTTTTGCAAAATAGATTGCCCACCAGAACACGGGAAAAGACACCTTACGAAATTTGGCATTCAAAAAAACCTGATGTAAGTTATTTTCATATTTTTGGCTGCGAGGTTTATGTCCATGTCCCACAGGAATTACGACGAAAACTAGATGTTAAAGCTGAAAAATATATTTTTTTAGGATATTCAGAACATTCTAAAGCATACAAACTTTTGAATAAGGCGACAGGAAAAATAAAAATTAGTCGAGATGTTGTGTTTCTTGATAAGTATAATAACACTGATGAAGAAATTGACAATAATCTAGTTGAAATTGATTTTCCACAGATAGACACTTCTGTTAAAGAAGTGACAACAGAAAGGGATACAAGTGATGAACCTGCGCAGGACCAACTTCAGGACGAACCAGAATGCAGAAGGTCAACGAGAAAGAATCGAGGTGTACCTCCAAGTCGTTATCTTGATGTATCAAGTCTAGCTGAAGAAATAAAAGAGGACCCAAGAACAAGGAAACAGGCACTTAACAGACCTGATAAGGAAGAATGGATAAAGGCAATGGATGAAGAGTTATGTTCTCTGGAACATAACAAAACATGGACCATTGTTGAGGCCCCAAAAGGTGCAAACATAGTTAGCTGTAAATGGGTATATAAAACAAAAAGGAATTCGAAAGGAGAAGTCGAACGATACAAGGCAAGACTTGTAGCTCGTGGTTTCTCACAAAAGTTTGGCACAGACTATGATGAGGTATTTGCACCAGTTGTTCGACAAACAACATTGAAGGTTTTACTTACAGTGGCTGGAAGAAAAAATTTAACCATCAAACACTTTGATGTAAAATCAGCATTTCTTAATGGGAACTTGCAGGAAGAAATCTACATGCAGCAACCTGAAGGATATGCAGTGGCAGGAAAAGAAAATTATGTTTGCAAGCTTGAGAGGGGATATATGGTTTGAAGCAAGCTGCAAACATATGGTATGAAAAGTTAAGATATGTTTTAAGGGATTATAATTTCAGCCAGAGTAAAGAGGATCAATGTTTGTTCACCAAAAAGATGACAGATGATACAGTTTACTTGATTGTACACGTTGACGATTTTCTGATTGCAGCAGAAAAGGAAGAAAACGTCGACAAAGTTGCTGTCTACTTGAAGACAAATTTCGAATTAACTGATCTTGGAAAAATAAGGAAATATTTGGGAATAAACATCAGGAAAAATAGTGAAGGATATTTCTGTATGAATCAATCTGACTATATCAGGAATATTTTGACCAGGTTTGGGAGCCAAACCATCCAACATTCCTCTAGATACAGGATATCAAAAACACAGGGAAGAAACTCCGTTGATGCAGAACAATGAAAAATACCAACAACTAATTGGAGCATTGTTGTATTTATCTGTCAACACCAGACCAGATATAACAGCTAGCGTCTCAATTATGAGCCAGTTCAACAAATGTCCTACAGAAATGGACTGGACCGAGGTAAAGAGAATATGCAGATACTTAAAAGGAACTATAAACTATGAACTTTTACTTGGTGGCCACAACACTGAAGGGAACAATTTGGTAGGATACTCGGACGCAGATTGGGCAAGTACGAAGGTAGATAGAAAATCCAACAGCGGGTATGTTTTCAAGCTATGGAACTCTACAATTAGCTGGGGTTGTCGCAAACAAGCTTCAGTTTCCCTATCATCAACTGAGGCGGAATACCATGCCCTAGCAGATGCAGTTCAAGAAGGTATGTGGATAAATAGATTACTAGGTGATTTTGAGATCTCTCATAATAAATTTCGTGTCTATGAAGATAATCAGAGTTGTCTGAAAATTATCGAAAATAATAAATTTAGCCACAGGACAAAGCATATAGACACAAAATTTAATTTTATTAAGGATTTAAAAAGAAAAATCTAGTAGAATTACAGTACTGTCCCACAAACAAAATATAGCAGACATGTTGACAAAGCCTTTGGATAGAATTAAGCTGCAGAGAATGGCTGAGGACTGCGGACTGATGGTGCATCCTCATTGACACCCCATTTGTTGAGGACGGGTGTTGGAATACAACAAATGTGGTTCTATGGTCTCCAATCCACCCTCTTCTATGGTTTCATTTTGGCGCGATGTTTTGGCTTTCTCCCTCTACGATGCGATGATAAATTAAGGGCGCGGTCAGCAGCTGCTTAGTTAGTTCGTCCCAAGCCATCGACCGGTGAACGTCTTGTCTTTGTACTAGTTATAACGCTTTTTACGTATTGTTCATTTTATCATTCGCTTACAATATCATACAATAATCACTGTGTTACTGAATAAACTTTATATAGACTTTCTATTAACGTTTTTCTATCCCAAAATTAATTAATGAAATGAATTTTTATAGACGCCCACCTAACACGTAAATTGTAGAACAGAAGATGTAGATACGTTGAGCGCTGTATTTGCAATTTTGATCAAAGAAGGCGGACTACAGGGTTGCCACTCACTAAGAAGGAAGAGTGGCGCAGTTAGTACTGCATGTTTTGCTGTAAAGCAACGTTGCATTCCATATTTCCCACACACATACACTTTTTCGTGTTGGTTTGGATGTGCGACAAGCTGAGATGACGTCGAGAAAAGATCTGAAGTTAATGGCGTGGCGTGTGTTTTATTTGGAAAAATATCCCAAGTATAAATATCGAACCCGACACTGTGTTGCGACAATGAAACTGACAGACTTGTTGCCCATACACGGTCGTTTTGGTCATTCTTCACGTACGGTGAGAATGCACATGCCACACGACGAGATAATTGCGCATTCCAAATTTACGCCATATACACACTGTTTAACTGTACCCCGTACAACGCGCATTCAAGTCTTTCGCGCTTCCCTCTTAGTGAGTGGGCCCTTTTAGACAGTGAACATATGTGTACCTGTCTTTCATTGTTGTTTGCCGCTTTGATTTCAAATGTTTGTTATTTTATATCACTATGTAATTTGCGTTAGACCCTATTTCCCTGTAGATTATGTATTCCTATATTTTATCATGTTTTTAGTTTTTATTCTGATGTGGTGAGTTCTCTTTCTTGTAATATTTTATATTTACAATAATTTTATATTTAATTGTAATATTTTTATATGGTGTGAGTCTTTGAATATGTCCTTATTGTTCATTTTAATTTGGACTTCTTATATATATTTATTTTTATCTTTATGACGTATATGTATTGAACATTGTTATTTTTTATTATTTTTTGACGTTTGTATTCCTTTTGATTCTCTCTGAGTGCTCGACTGATTGTATTTTATATATTTTTGTAGCCTGAAGAAGGAAATAAAATTTCCGAAACGTCGCTGAAAGAATAATAAGTTTTTGTTCTGGTTCCTTGTGCCGATAAAACTACTGAATTGTATTATTTTTTGGAACGATATAACCTTCGACCTATAACTATAGTTAGAGCACTAGAAAGATAGGTATGCCAGACAGGCTGACTGGGTCCAACCATAGACTCGAAAATTACAGATGGTAATGTCGATTTCTCAGTTATTGTGCTCTATTGTTAGTTGCGTGCTTTTTTGAAGAATAGTTAATAGAAAGTATTGATTTTTTATTCAAAACAATGAAGTTGGAGACTAGACAGGTAAACATAAGCATTTATTCGATTACAGATTTCATTTCATTCGAATTGTTCTGTAATTTTCGAGTCTGTGGTTGGACTCAGCATGGCTGTCTGTAATACTCCCCTTTTCAGAGCCTTACTATAGTTGATTAAATAACTATTAACGGTAAGTTGAGCCCTATCTATAAATCGCATAATAGGAAATTTCGTAAACTGTTTGTGATGGGTTAAACGTCTTGGATTTGAAAAAAAACTGAGTTTGATAAAAAGGTGGTCTTTATTAGACTGAAAATGAACACTTTAATTAGCAAATTGGTTTTGCATTTATGGAATACGAATTTACGAACACACAAAATCTTACTATTCCTTCCTCACATATTTTTTGTGCTTTGAAATAACTACAGCGCCGATTGCGATTGAAAAACTATAAAAATAAACAAAACGCAACGGAATTCTTGACATATTAAGCAATGGAGTTTTCCTCGCTTATGTAACTTTTCACCGATGATACGGAAAATTAGATAGAATTTAAGAGTAGGTATGTAGTATCAGACTGAATGATTTGATTTGTCATCAATACACTTATCTAATTGTTACAAAAAAATTTTTTTAAAGAGAAACTGATTTCATCAGTTCGAATTCCTGTGAATTATTTCAATATTTTCTAAAATTTTCGAAGTATATATTTTTTTATCGTAGCAAACTGTTATTTCACCGGACTTATTAAGTAGGAGAAGGGAACATTTTCTAACCCAAACAGGTATACGAGTATAACTACCTCATTTCAATTAACTCAATAAGAGTCAAGGATATCAAAATTGAAAAAAATTAACCGAAGGTCAATGATGATGAGATACTCTGCGGTATATAAAATTTAAAAGAAGAAGAAAATCCATCGTTCAATCTGAAAATTATAAGAAAACTTCTACATATAGATCTGAAATATTCAAGAAAACCCTTTCTCCTCACGAAATTACTCACATTGGAACCTGCCATGGGATTTCGGAATCATATCTTACCCCAAATTGATTCCACCATATATGTTTAGGCCTTGGTTTATTTAATATTAAAATAAATTCAATCCAAGAGACCTTTGCAATAATGAATTCAACCATTTAAAATTTAGCAGACTGTTATAAGGAAAACGAAGAAAAATAAAATGTATGCACATAAACCAGTTCAATGCCCAAATAGACCACTTACTTTTGATCTCTGGTAGTATTCCTGATGGTTTTATGGTATTCTTAGGACCTTTCTAGTGAAATATTGGAAGGCTTGAAAGGAACAGTAAGGATTAAAGATAATAAGATACCCACGGATACCAGAAACTGGAGAATAGATGTTGTCTCCTTAACCTTCTTCAAAAGTTCTAAATGAGCGTTGTTACACCACACTATTGTGATTTCACAAAGTAATCAACTATATTAATTAATTTCAGCGGCGGAATAATCTAATGAAGCGAAAAGAATAATAATTCTATCGAAATAAGAGCGATTACATTCATAGATCGACGAATACTGAATCAAAACATATGTACATACGCGTAAATAACGCATATGGTCCTTTAAATTTATACGCGAATTGAAAACAAAAACTGTGAAATAAATATACGGGGCGCCAACAATATATGATACTCGTATTTATATGTGTGTATTTTTCATTTATGAATCTCGAAAGTTCGAGCATAAGAAAAAATGATTGATGACTGCTGAAACCAAATAATTTGAAATACATTTAACCACTAGAGCAAGGATATGTTCCTGTTGTATTGTTATATATACACTCTCATTTATTTGGATTTTACTACATATTTAAAATACATATATGAGGGTTTTTGCAGATTTGTAATCACTTGGTGTTTCAAATGAAAAATCGAATAGGAATAATGAGATTAAACCAATTACTCACCCAGTTCTCGATTTCCCTGGACTTCATAAGCAACCTCCTCCCATAAAAGTTTCGCCTGTTTTGGACATGCTGTATCGCTGGTGCCAAAGGGGTGATCTCTTCTCTACGGCCCAAACCAATTTCCTAGTGCTGTTGCTTCCATTTTGAAAAACCACAGTAGGTACTTCAACTTCACTGACTGAACTTTAACTGTTAAATAAAACTTCAGGAATCAGGTAAGAACATTTATATAAGCAGATAAAAAGGAACCCTCGTTATGACCAATCGGAACGGTAATGACTTTATGAACTTTTATTGCTTACCTGCCTTTATAATCTTTCATGAAAGGAAGAAATAGTTATCCCTTATTCTATTGTGTCCTTCATTGAATTTTAAGTACTTCCCAAATTTCTAAAATTGCTTCGAATAAGTTAAATGATACTATCACATTCAGGAATTAAAAGAACGGTATACATACAGGGTGTCCTGAAAACAATGGATAAGCCTGCAACTATAGATAGACATTGTCGTGGTATAACTTATTCCAAATTTAAACCTTTATGAAAATTCCACGGTTTCCGAAATATTTATGGTTGTCTTATTTTTAGAAAATTTCCAAGTGCGATTAGTTTTTCTAGTGCCATTTCTACAAATGAAGAGGTATTTCGATATGGTTTTTTTTAATTTCACATGAGATAATTCAGCTATCGGAAACAAACACTTAAATTAATCAAACTAGTGTAAAAAGTTAGAAACTCGTGAATTACAAAGAGAAATTGAACACTTAATGAAATTTCCTTCAAGTTTGATGAGCTACAGTGTAAAAAAATGTAGGACGCCCCTGGTAGACATCATCTTAAAAACTTGCTCAGTTGTTGCAGATTCCAAAAAGGTATCATAAGCCTAGGCATTCTGTAGTTTTTCATTCTCGTAACTACTTGATTACCAAATAGTCGAAAAATTTCGAAAAACTGTTTTTGTTGTAATCGTTATTCTGAGCTCATGTGTTGAAGTCAGGAGGCCATTTTTGTTGGAATCTAGTGGAAAATTATTTTTATTTTGAAAAATGCAGTAGCGTATCGTTTCTCTGGTTGAATATAAATATGGCATTATTTGCATTCAACACCCTGTGTCTCGAAGACCTTACCGGACCTAATTGTATTTGACAAAATTTTTCATTTTCTTACATTCTGTACAGTGTAAAAAGAAAAGTATCAACTTAAAAATACCCTGTGTTGCTACAATAGAAGTATGTGGAATATTCTTTACAAATAAAATAAAACGAATTATCACCAAATTACTATTCGATGAAAAAAATAAAACGAATCAGTAGGTACCAATTACTTATTCAATGGAAATGAATAAAGAATTCGAAATCAAACAATGAGTTCAGTCATTCATAGCTTAAATTTATTCATAAAAAATGAAACCCTGCTTGCATAGAACAATAATAACACTTTCGTGGACACTCGTTCACAGTCATAAACCTAGATCTAGTCTACTCCAAGCCAATATCTTCGATTGAGGAATTACGGGCTCGTATCCAAAATGCAGCGGCTCAATTTAATACGTCGCATTACGCTCGTCGCATTAAAAGTGCGTTCATTAAAAGGTGTGGCGGGTGTATAAGGGAGCAAGGACGTCAATTTGAACATTTAGTATGAATAAATGTTCGATATGAATAATGAACTTATTGTTATATTTTGCATTCTTCATTCATTTCCAATGAATAGTAATTTGGTAAAAGTATTGAAGTTCTTTGAAAGATTTATACTTTTGCTATTGAAAAATAACCATAAGGTTAAACAAATCAGAATAGATAGGTATAATCATACATTTACATTAACACATGAGCTTAGAATAACGATTACAACAAAAACAGTTTTTCGAAATTTTTCGACTATGTATTTGGTAATCAAGTATGTAGTTACGAGAACGAAAACTACAGAATGCCTAGGCCTATGATATCTTTTTGGAATCTGCAATAAGGAAGGTTTTCAATAATGCGCCTTTTCGCTATTTGTTATAAAACAATTTATTTGATGCTTAATGAATTAGAGATAAATGTTGTGTTGTTATCGAACAGTGAATTCCAATTCTGACCATTCGATTGAAACCTTGAATAAGGGACTATTGTGTTTATTTCAAATCAAACAAAAAAATTTTATTTTTTATTTCACTAGTATGTTCAATATCTATGTTTTATATTATGCTTTAAGCAGAAACCGAGAAAAAAAAGATTTTCCTTGTGGATAATAAATTATGTTTATTATTAGTTAAGAAACATTTTTCAAATGTCTTCTATTTGAATCTAAATTAGATGAATTTGATATTGATTATTGGTTGCCAATGTTCGATTCACATATACAGGGTGTTTCAAGATAAGGTACCGTGAATTTTATTTTCATAACAGAATATCCGATTCAAATGAAATTCATTCTGAAAATGAAAACTAATATACTGAATGTTCATGTAGAATTTCAACAGGATCGCATCAGCAGAACCATAGAATTTGATTTTTTTTAATTTATATTGTTTACATACTAATAATATCCCATATAAAATATGGGCTTAAGGGCTTCTGCTCAAGGCTTCTCTTAAATTGAAAAAATATCAAAACAGTATTCAAGATGGCTCTGTATTATTCATCAACCTTCGTTTCGGCTGATCCGAATCTTCTTCATCTTCAGCGGTCTCAATTTTTTCCGAAATGGTCAATATTTGGAATGCTGAAATTCTAAAAATAAATGTAGACAATATTTTACTATCGTCATAATTTTGAGGTTTTCTGTAAATATTTTTGTCTGAATAAGGTATGAAATGCAGGTACCTGTTTTTCAGATCTTCTCTGCATCATCCGTATGAAGTGAGTAATTAAAGAATCATTTACTTTCAATTTCCCAAGAATTGTGATACAAAATACTTATTTGTGCCTATTGAATTAGAAGGATACAGGTAGTAACATTCAACATTCAAGAAGATAAGACTACACATAAATTCCTAACCAACAGAAAGTATAATGTGAAAAGTGAAAGTCTGGAAATGTAATAGACCTTTTTGCTCACTTCTGAATAATAGGTAGGTACCTCGGTTACTAGATAGGTTCAAAAAGTGTCAAGGACTGGATGGATGTCTCATATTTTACCTGTGTAGCATTTGACAGTTGAAGTAGTGTATCTTTTTCAACTTAAGATGAGTCGATTAATTTTATATTGTTTTTATATGCATAAACAGTATTTCAATCTTGATTGAAAGATTTAAACACTGTTTATCGCATCAACTCAGACCACACGTGTTCACAATACCACGGTGCACCTGTTGACTGCCGAATGGAAAAAATCTTTTGTTATTTTGTTGAATATACAACTGTATGTTTTGTGTGTATTGCATTTGATTTTCTGGCTTCTCTGCATATAAAAACAATATAAAATTAATCGACTCATCTTAAGTTGAAAAAGATAATATTAAAACAGTTGAAAATAATTCGGACATGTTAAAATTTTATCGTATTAGGATAATTGAAACAAAGTTATTTCACGAAATGAACAATCCTATTTCACAGTCGAAACAAATGTCTTTTAAATTGCCGCTCGAACCCAAATACCTACATAATTTCCAAAAAAAATTATAGGCATCATAACGAATGTAGATGATAGCTTATGAAATTATGACTACGTTAAATCGATGGCAACTTTAATTGGAGCAAAAAACATAGAATAGGTTTCTCCTTTCTCAAATGGAAGAATTTATGTATTTCGGATACACTTTAACAACACATTCATATAGAAGAGAGAATCCTCCGAACTGTTACTTTTGTGATGCCTCTCTATCGGTTTATGCACATTCTAATCCAGTGTCCAGATCTTCGAACTAAACGGAAAAACAACAATTTTCCAGAAAATATAGAAGACATCAACAACCTGCTGAATACTCTGAACTTCATCAAAGTCATCCAAATTAAAATATGATAAAGATTGTTAAGTATACACAGTATATTTAATGAAATGTAATACAGTGGAACTGCCCTATAACGAAAGCGCTAAATCCGCAAAAACGTCGTTATAAAGAAAATTTGTTTCTATAGTCGACAATGTCGCGGTCGACTTTAAAGTTTATCATTCATACTTATGCACTTCCTTTCAGACATTTTCGCACAACATTCGCACTAGCGTTATAGTTATAGCGTTTTCTTTTGGGAAAACTGGTGCGCACCAGAATTGCTCCAGTGCGATCTGAGTGCAGATTTCTATGAGCATTTCATTGTTTTTGTACCAATAGAACACAAAAAATTGCACTGGTGCAATTCTGCTGCGCACCAGTTTTCCCAAAGAAAACGCTATTAGATTGAAACCATACAGCCAGGGGATTAATTACGTACGCCCGGAAAAATTGCGAAAACGCCCAATCTTATACCTTCTTACCAATACCCATTCAAAGAGTGATGTTCTTTGAATATTTCGTTATAGGAAGAATTTACTTTGTTGTACAGGGTGCTTTTAACATAGAATTTGGATTCAAGGTGTCTTGTATGCAATTCATTATATAGAGAAATTCGTTATACAGACGTTCGTAACATAAACGACCTTGTTGTCGAAGCTTATAACAATGAAAAAAATTCCATTCTTGTTGAATTTGTAGTTCTGCAAATATTCTAACTTCAATGACATGAATTTATGATAAATTATCATTTTTCAACTGTATTATCGTTTCTCCATGATATGTTTTTCGTTATGTAGCTAGTAAATGAGAATGTATAAGGTTTTCAGATTTCGATATAATTGTCTTAAAGATAACATCTATCAAAACTATCATACCCATAGAGAGAAAAAGTTAAATTGATTTGATTCAGTTTAATATGAATGAAGTAAAATGGTACAATCTTTTATACACATATGAAACATAAGTTAAAAAAAATTCTATAAAAAAATAACGTTATGGTCACCCTTTATTCATATACCGGGTGTCTCACTAAGTCTGCTTTAATGGATTATCGAGGCCATTTCAAAACATACTTATTTGAAAATTTCACGTTTTGAATTTAGTTCAGGAAACCTCCATTTGACCAAAATAAAAATTGAAATTCAGTTCTGATTTGACCAGAAGTGACACTGAATTTTTTAATTTCTTTTAGCACCTTGTATATTAATAGCAATTTTCAATTTCTACTCAAACTTACCTTTTCAACAATGTATTATTACTTTTGATTCCATGGAGGAAATGTTGAATGCTACGATACTTTGTGTAGGGGAGAGTCGGGTAATTGTGCGCAGCGGCTAATCGTGCGCATACCTTTATTTCCACAATTGGTTAATATAATTTCGTAGTCATCATGCAGAAGCCATCTCTTGATGAAATTATGTTCTGTTACATACAAGAAGGGTAAGTTACTGCACTTAATATAATCCAAAATGACCACTTAGTTGTTCACGTAGGAGTTGCACTAGTGAGTGTCTCGGTGAAAATAAGTATTTTAATTTTTACATTTTTAATAAACCGTTTTGTCAATAGATTGCTTAATTATTCTCCTTGACACTGATATATTTAGTTTAGGCAAAAAAGTTTTTTTACTGTTTTATAGAATTCGAAAGTTGAACTACTCGTTTCGGTTAATTGGGCTCAGTGTTCACGGTTAGCCGCTAGTGCGTACAATTAACCGCCATGTATTCAGGATTGCTGATATGTCATTTTTCATTGTTGAAGATGCCGAAATACCAACGTAAAACTTCTAACGCTAGATGCACTTCTACAACCAAGGGTAGCTAAACGACAAAATTGTATGAAATATTGACAGATACGCCGAACCGAGAAAATTTAGAAAACCGCAGTAGCAAAGAAGTCATTTAGGAAGCGGGAATTAAAAGAAAGAGAAGAACAAAGTTTAAAAAGGAAAATTTTTATGAAAGGACCCAAAGCAAGTCAGAGAGAAGTACAAAAAGAAAATTGTTCGGAGAGAGCAGTGAATCTGAAGATAATATATTAGAAAGTGAGCTTTACAAAGATGACGAGTTGGACGATCTGGAAACGGAAGACAATGAGTTTAGTTTATTTATTGTTTTTTCTCTTATTCAACAAAAAGTATCTTCTTATGTCCAAAAAAATGGTGTTATTAGTTCCTTTTCTCAATGCGCACAATTATCCTACCTATGCGTACCATTAGCCGCATACTTCGGGTAATTGTGCGCAATGTTCATTTTTCAAATTTTATATTTTAAACTCCTAGCGTGCATTTTTATTTCAAATAAACTTGAGAAATTCATAGCCAAACCATTAAAGAATCTTGACGAAAAATTTAGAAGTTCAATCATTTGTGATTTTTAAAATATTTCAATTTTGGCATAGGTGCGCACTATTACCCGACTCTCCCCTAATCTTGATTTTCATTTCAATAATTGAAAATCCATGGAAACATGTATTGTGAATACATTATTTTCCCCAACTTTGACAGTTCTCAATAATTGTGTCCGTCTCAGAATAACAAACATGCAATAATGAACTACCGAGTAACTAAAATTTCAATTGACGTTCTCTCCATTGAATCAAAAGTAATATTCAAAGAGTGATACATCGTTAAAAAGGCAATTTTGGCTAGAAATCATAAATTGTAAAAAATATGCAAGCTGTTGTAGGGAATCAAAAAATCAGTGTCACTTGCGGTCAAACGGGAAGTGACTTTCAATTGTCTTTTTTCTCAGATGAAGGTTCCTTGAACGACTTGCAGAACATGAAATTTTTTAATTTTTATCTTTCCAAATGGCCGGGGTAATTCATTGGACCAGACTTACTGGAACACCTGGTATAGTATTTGAAAAAAATCGAATATACTTTAGGACGACTTGTTACAAGAGGAGTTCATTCTCAGAGTAAAAGTAAACCTAGAGATGCCTTCACGCATTTGTTGTGCAGCCAAGCAGAATCTGTTTATTTACGCGGAAAATATTCCGGCGTTGCGAACTCGTGCCGTATCTTAATTCCGTATTGGAATAATTGGTCTACCGCTCCCCTTCTTTGATACTAACGGCTTGCGTCTGTTAGTATTCAGTTTCGCGATGAGAGTGTGGGAAGTGTAGTGATAACATGCCAGCACTGTCCACTTCCCTTCTCAATTAATGTAATGTAATCGGGGTATTTTATTTTAAATTTGATTTGACGTTCATAAACTGAATTATTTCACTGATTTGGTGGCAGGTTATTGTTGCTTGAGAGTATTTTGGTAATTATAGCTAAGGCAAAAATACGAAAATGTTGTATTAAATTCAGGAATTGTAGATATGAGAATCTAACTCATTGTGTACTTTACCCCGGTGCTGCAGAGAAATGCTTTTCATCTCACTTTAATGCTTGGTTGATTACAATGCGGTACTATTCACGCGTAGGGGCACGTCTATGTTTATTTCTTACTCAGAGGGTTCATTCCATTCTACTATGTAGCTTCCAACCATCCGAATCATCAGTCTAGATATCACAGATAAGTTTTGGTGACTAGCTGGTGATTTTCCAATCACAAACTGTAGAAGTTTATCTGGGAAACAGACATCTGTTGACTCTTCGAGGATTTGCCGAGGCTCCTGAAAAATATACGAAATTAACTTACTGTAACATAAATACAAACCTATTTCAATGAAAGTCGAGAATACAGTATATTTTGTGAACAATTGAAAAAGTGTTGTTCCATTGGTTTTTACTTTATTATTTGCATCTTTGACTTTTTGATCGATTGAGATTCCATATATCAATTAATTGTTGGGTCAAAAGAAATTCATACCATAATAATATGTTAATGTTCTATCGCACGCGGTTTTTGTGAAATTTAAATCAATGAAATTACACTATTCTTGCGAAATAAAGAGTAGGTACTGAATTCTAGTCACAACTTCTGATCGCTTTCAAGGAAGCCACACTTAGTTTCACTACCGATAGTTACTCATAAGTAAAATGAAATAGGTAAAGATAGATGAAAAAACCATAGCACCAATAGTTTATTACATCGGTAGGGTGTCTGGTGAGGAATGGGACAATGTTTTGGTGGTGATGAGGGATGTCTCAAGGAGTGAGAAATTGCCATTTGAAATTATCTGAGGTACATGGTTCCTGATATACAGAGAGTTTTTGAAAAAATTAGGAAATTTCAAAGGACCATAATTCAGGAAATATGAGAGCTAATCCGATGATTTTCCGTATGAACAATGACAAAGTGAGTATGAATCTGTTAGAACGAAAAATTCGAAATAAAATCAGATCTGGACTCAGAAATTTTGGTTTTTCTGAAATTAGGTGAAAACAACACCCTGTATGCGGTTTTCAATTTTCTTGATTTCAGATTCTGAGAGAGCAGGAAAAATACTTTCAAACTCAACTGTCATCCCGAATGGCACAAATTTCCAATCCTTTCTATGACCCTTCGAATGTCAATCTTACGATTTTCGCTCCTTAAATATTATTTTCTCGACATTTCAGAATAATGAGATACCAGATAGTTACTCATAAGTAAAAAAAGATCATAAACGAATCAAACATTTTATAAAAATTATCAAAAATGCGAAAAACAGTTAACATTTAGCAAATTAATGATTAATTCTTCAAATATTGTTCAAAATGAAACTGTGCAAAACAATCCGGGAGTAATTTCAGACGATTGGCTTCAATTCATAAAGTATCGAAATGGTACGTTTGGAATACCTACTCAGAAGAGTGAAAAATATCACCCATATCACCCTCAAGTTGTCCAGCAGTTGGAACCTGGCGATGAGATCGCACGGCTTCAATTTTCCAGGTGGATAAGAAGTCATAGAAGAAATGTCCAAAGAATATTATTCACAGATGAAGCTCAATATTTTCGCGATGGAATAAATAATGCTCGAAATAATCACATTTGGCATCAACAGAATCCTTTCGCTGTCGTACAAAGACAATCACAGAGACGTTTCAGTGTTAATGTGTGGTGCGCAGTTTATGATAATAATTTAATAGGTCCTCATTTTTTCGAAGAAAGACTCACCGGACAAATTTATAGAGATTTCCTCATGAATGTTTTTCCTAATTTATTAGGGAATATTATTCAAAGAGGACTTATCTTCCAGAATGATGGAGCACCCCCACATTTCTCAATTTTAGTGAGAAATCATTTGAACGAGGTCTATCCAAATAGATGGATAGGTCGTGGTGGTCCAAAAGTATGGCCACCTCGGTCCCCCGACATGACACCGTTAGATTATTTCCTTTGGGGACACCTTAAAACTATGGTGTACGGGCGAGAAATAAATAAAAGGGAAAGAATAATAGACGCATGTGACGAAATACGAAACAACCCGAATGTGATAAGGAAAGCAGTTTTGAACTTAATGAATAGAGCAGATAAATGTGTAGAAGTTGGTGGTTTTCATTTCGAACAATATTTGAAGAACTAATCATTAATTTTCCAGATGTTAACTGTTTTTCGCATTTTTGATAATTTATATAAAAATTTTGATTCGTTTATGAATCTTTTTTTTTACTTATGAGTAACTATCTGAGATCTCATTATTCTGAAATGTCGAGAAAATAATATGTGAGGAGCATAAATCGGAAGATCGACATTTGAAGGGTCATAGAAAGGAGGGAAAATTTGTGCCATTCGGGATGACAGTTGAGTTTGAAAGTATTTTTTCTGCTCTCTCAGAATCTGAAGTCAAAAAAAATTGAAAACCGCATACAGGGTGTTGTTTTTACCTAATTTCAGAAAAACTAAAATTCTGAGTCCGGATCTGATTTTTTTTTCGAATTTTTCGTTCAAATAGATTCGTACTCAGTCTATCATTGTTCATACGAAAAATCATCGGACAAACTCTCATATTTCCTGAATTATGGTCATTTGAAGTTTCCTCATTTTTTCTAAAACCCCCTGTATATCAGAAACCATGTACCTCAGATGATTTCAAATGGCATTTTCTCACTCCTTGAGACATCCCCCATCACCATCTGAACGTTGTCCCATTCCTCACCAGACACCCTGTATGTGCTATGCACAGTGTCAAGCACCATCAGGGTGTCCACAACTGAACCTCTCACCCTACTCTGTTTTTATCTGCTCTCCTCAAATTCTTTATCGAATTTTGAGCTGATGGTGAATGCCTACAGTAACAAGCCTGTGGAATATCATCGCAAAATGGGCCCTTTCAACGTAGTCATCCAGTATTATTTAATAATTATCACAAATCTTTCAGAAAAACTAATAATTCAATAATTACCTTCACAATTAATATTCTCATCGCGTTCGGGTGATTCACAATTTGAATATTCCATAATTTCTTCTTCGGGATCATGTAGTTCTTGTACTGGCTCTACTATGACTTCTTCATTCTGCTCTACTACCATATTATTGTGTTCGTATATTGAATCATAATCGTCATATATAAAATTATTATTTATATCTCGATATATATTACTTTCTCCTTCGTCGGCAGTATCAGTTCCACTGCTATCAAAATCATCAAGATCATGATGGTCATAAGCGTCATAGAAATCATCGAAAGACATATCGATCTCATCTTCGTCACCAATATTTCTCTCGTTTTCTTGTGGTAATTCTCCAGGGGGACCATGAGAACCCTCTGCATCGACCATTTCAAGTTCTTCTTCTTCATCCGAATCACCTTCGGGTATTGTCTCAAGAGTTGATTTGAAGTGGAGAAATTCTAAACATACTGGAAGATATTTTTCCCCATCGTCATAGTCTTCAGGGCGTCGATATAAACCACCGTCCAAATATTTGATGAATTTTAGATAGCGGGCGGATAATGACTCCCACACCTTTCTGCATGTGGTACCTGAAATTTTTAATATTTTGCAATTAACTTCTTTGCTCTTTGATGCTTTTAGACCTGCCCAACTAGCAAAACTAATTCCATAGAGGCTGTGTGAAATGCTATACAGCATATCTTATAGAAACGTGAAAATCTCATAATGTGGCTATAAACCATTATACAATGTCTTCACAACCAAAAATGGCCCCAGTTTATACAACAGATCAATTCTTTTAGGACAGTCCTTTAGTATACTAAACAACCGTTATAAGATAATAAATATAAAACTGTCCTATGAGTATGTCTTCGGAATTACCTATACAGTGCATTCAAAAAACTATTTGGGAACAAAAATATTTTATTAGATATAGGAATGTCAGTGATTGAGATGTGTCATGACAGACAGACAGGTCTGTCCATAATATCAGGCCAGTAGTTTTGACGGTGGGTAATGGAGTTATTATCTTTTCTGTTGTTGATTGTATTGCTATATTGCTACTCCAGAGGCTAGATTTGTTTGCGCAGCTAACTCTTCTGATAAAATTAATATATTTTTTAATGAAAAATTGAAGCGCCTCAGTTTTGTGAACATCTTCATTGGTATTAATAGAAGATAAAAAATAACAAATTATGTTTTATTTGTTCAATTGTCAACTAAGAACAAAGCATATACTGTGGCTTTTGTAAAAGTAAAAAAATCCCAAAATTATCCTGACAAATCAATTTCGATATAAGTTTACGTTTCTGTTTGATTTTTTTCACAATAGCGGCGGTTCCTGAACAGCCGAACGTGTTAAAATGGCGTATATGGTAGAACATACTTCAGAGACTTTATAGAATGATACTGTTTCCTTCTGAGCTGTATACGATATTAATGTTTTATTATGTTGGTTAATACAGCGCCATATCAAAAATAACGAAAAGGAAAAGCTCTCTCAATGCGGAATGATTAATGCTAAAAGACGTTGCCCATATCTCGAGTTGTCCTTCTATTTATATTTTTTTTCAACTTCAGGTAGATAATTAATCTTCAAAATTTTCATCTTCTGCATCAGAGTGTTTTTTATCAGCACTATTGATGGCTTTTTTACATTATATGAAGTTGGCCTTCATTTCTTATGAATTCTTCTTCAATATGCTGCTAAAGCTAAAATTGTTGTTTCTTTTAAAGCCGTTTCTTTACATAGGTACCACTTCAGTTAGAGATTGATCACGCGAACTTTGTGTTTGAAGTTGTCCATAGTACTTCTTTTTAACCGATCTTTTAAAATGACCACTTTTTTATTCGTTTCCACTCACAATCAGATAATGTTGACTTCATTTTGTGAAAGGAACCTTCTAGAAAACCCGCGTAATTTTTTTGGTAGGTATTACATGGTGATGTTTGTAGGTATGTGAAGATTTTTAAGTGATTTTATAACGCATGACTTGAGATGAATTTATTCCTGGGAACTACAATTTTATTCTATGAGCCCTTTATCAAAAAGAATTTTGTGGTAGTTATTAGATGATTATATTATAAAATCCATTAAGATTTATTGTGTGATGTTGCGTGTTCTGAGTAAAGCAATAATATTTTTACTTTTCTTATGGACCTCTAATGCAACTATTTATATAGATTCTTTTACAACCAACTTTTAACGCCGCTATTATAAGTAACACAATAGCTATGCCACCGTATTTTAATTTGTTTAAGACTTTATAGCACGTTATGCGACTGTTATAAAATTTGTCCACTTATATTCTTTATTTATCGTATGAAAGGAGTTGTGAGAACGTCTACACAACAATTCCTATATTCCCTATATTTTATGATGAAATTGTCATATTGAGACGCATTATTTATAAAATAATTTTTCCGCCGACCTCGAAATAAAAGGTGATTTTAATGTGTACGAAATTGATCATTAATGACCCATTTTGATGATCAATTTTTTTTGGCTGTTTTAATGTGCAATCCTCATGGCAACCGTTCACAAAGTATTCAGAAGCACTACGAGAAATGTCAAAACTCTACTGGAACATAGATACATAGAAATTTCATTATGACAAATGTATGACTTGTGCAGAATGAAAATGTATGTCAATCAAGAATTCATAAACATTTAATATTGAGATCGTCGGAAAAATCTTGTAATAAACTCGGTTATTAATCGAGCGACTAATGGTCTCGAACTATTAAAGCGTTCGCTCCGCTCACGCTTTAAAACATCTTGACCATTAATCGCTGTCTTTAATAACCTAGTTTATTAAATAACTATTATTGTTTCAAACTGCGCGATACAATGATATATGAAATAATTCTTTTTTTTTAGGGAACTATTTTGCTAGCTGGGTGATGAACTATAAAATTTCTATAGTCCAGATTTTTCAACAATTCAACTCAGCAGAATTTCGACCTGAGCTTGAGAGGCTCAGGCGTGAGCTTAAAAATTGATTGAATTTTCCTTTACTAAACGTAATCAGTACAATCATGATTTGAATCACTCTTCTACGAAGCATGATTTCAGTTGATTTCAGTGAAAATTATTCTTACTAGGCATTATTATTATCAGTAACAATATGGTAGAGTCGAGGCCCGTTTGCCCTTAACTGAAAATTATTGAAAAAAACAGTAGGTATGTACAGAAAACAATTGAAGCTTAGAATTTCTAACTCTTATGCTGATAATTTGAGAATTTGCTGTCGAAACGAATAGTTTAAAATTTAAGTGATAAGCGCCTGCTGATTGGACGTGAGTTAAAATATTCAAAAGAAAATATTTTTCGAATGAAAAATCATAACTTGTATAGATACCCCAAAATCCAGCGAACAGATCCCAGATATCTGAACTAGTTCTCGAGTTACAGGGTGTTTCTGAAAGATGATTATACGCTCCTTCGATCTGTCCGAAAAATTAAAAAAGTTTTTTTTCAAATGATCAGATATCTGGGACCTGTTTGCTGGCAATTGATTATTTTGAAAAAAGAGATCAGGAATATTTGAAAATTTCTTTCTCTAACCCCTGTGGTTTTCGAGATACAGAGATATTGAGAACAAAAAATCTCGAACTTAGGCCTTTTGTATCTCCCTATATTAATATAAACTTTTTTCTCTAAATAAGCTGAGAATCTTTCCTTATTGTTTGATGACGTTATTCTGAAGTCTGAATATTATACTTTGTGGATAAAATACAAAAAACTACAATTGGGAATGATTGAAACTGAAAATCAAAACTTGGTCATAATGAATGAACTTACCTGCCTGGCGGCTTCCGAATGTTTCTACACCAACGTCTTCCCAAAATGGCATCCGCTGTTTATGGTACCTCAAAAAATGACCTCCTTGGTACCAAAGTGGTGCTCTTTTCTCCACTGCTGACACTAACTTATCTAAGGAAGTCTCCATTTTAATTATGATTTTTTCTCGTTGATGAAAAACTGACTGAATAGGATTTCACTTTCAAATATTTATCCATGCATATTCGGCACAAACCACATTTCCGACCAATTACGATCGAATTTGTTGATGCACTCAGTCAGTTAGTCTTCCCCGTAAGTGAGATGAAGTTAGAGTAAACCAGCACATCAATGGAATGTGATTTTAAAAGTACCATTATCATTAAACTTCGAACGACTAATGATAAGACAAAAAGTATTTACATTTAACAATATATTTTTAATGAATGTAATTTTATTTACATATTGATTCTGTTTTTCATCTTTTAAGATAATCAATGAAGACTTATTTAATATTGATATGAAGAAGGTATAGAAACAATTTATACCTAATCTAAATCAAAGAATCAGCGTAAACCTGTCCAACAAGGTAGGAAATCGAAATGGTATCTAAAGAACTTGAATAAAATGAAATTTAACATTGAAGTCATTACATACCAATTTCATCGGTTATTTTATCATTCAACTGATACCAGATACAGGTTGTCGAAAACGACATTTTCTTACGTTTATTCATAAGATTATGGTGTACTACAACTTTGTCGAATATTTTAGAAACTTGGAAAAACGATGCCAATATTCCTAATGCGAATAAATTGGAGATCTTATGATGAGAAGAATCTTTTTCAAAATTGAAGATTTTTCATAAAGTAAAAACGAATGTACTTTGAATATCCTGAGATCTTTTGGTCTCACTCTATTCATTTATGAAATAAGCTTTCTTATTCAAATTTTAAACCTACTTATTGTGAAACGCCTGCTCTAATTTTCAAGATAGGTTTAAGAATTGAAGAGGAAGTTGAAATCAACAATCAATGGAATGAAGCAAATAAAGCTCTCATCAGGATATTCGAAATTGTATTATCGTGTCACTAATTTGGATACTGTCAATGACTTTGAAGTCATACAATATTGCTGTCACAATCGAACAACTGAACAAAAATTTAAAAAGGATCTTACTAATTGTTATGGAAATATACGTAATAAAGTTTTGAATCTTTTTTTCGTTTCAATAAACTCAACCGAATATTATGACCGGGCATGTACCCCAAATATTTGAAATTTTTATGTTAATCAGTCATAAAGTTAGCAAAAATTTGAGATTTCTTTACGAGTTGTACTCTCATGAAAATGCGCTAATTTTTTATGATTTCATTATGTCCTTAGACATGAAATATTAAAAAAATTTAATTATTCTAATTCGAATTGAAGTTTTCAGATCAATGGTTCTCAGAATATTCATATTTGACCAACAAAAACAAGATCAACAAATTCCACTCAAGGGCCTTCTCGCAATGCGATGTTATTATAAATATAATAATTATTTGTTCCGCCGACCTCGAAATAAAAGGTGATTTTAATCTGTACGAAATTGATCATTAATGTTCAATTTATGCTACTTTAATGTGCCATCCTTATGGCAACCGTACACAAACTCTTCAGAAGCACTACAAGAAATGTAAAAACTCTACTGGAACGTAGAGACATAGAAATTCCATTTTGTCAAATGTATGTCTTGTGCTAAATGAGAGTATATTTTAATCAAGAATTTATACACAATTCATACTGAGATCGTCGAAAAAATCTTGTATTTAACTCGGTTATTAATCTAGCGACTAATTGTTTCGAACTATTAACGCGTACGTTCTGCTCACGCGTAAAAATATCTTGGACATTAGTCGCTGTCTTTTATAAACTAGTTGAATAATAACTATTTATTTTTCACTTGTACATTATGAGTTTAGTAAACCTCAAAAACGGTTGCTTTAAATACACTCATAACGCCCTAGGACTTTTTAAGCTGGCGTTATGGATCATTATGACCGCTCAAAGAAAACAGTAATGACATTCACTTATATGATGTCAGTGGAACGAACTTCAAAATATTAACAAATGCCATGATAATAACTAGAAGTTAAATGGAAAGATAACCCCAGGAAAAATCTATTTTAATTCTAATAAAATGATTTCCTCGTGAATAAAATCATGCATTACGAGATAATCAGATCACTTGGTACATAAATAATTATTAAGTTTACGAGATATATGCTGTGAGAAATGATTTTTGAATCATTTAGCCAGCTATAGTAGATAAATTCCTGTAAATGTTTGATACATTCTGTATTTTTGTTGAATCAGGAAGTTCATTCCTCGACTCAATGAATAAATAATTCACATTTCTGATGAAAAGTATATCAGTAAACTTTATATCAGTGCCTGAAGATGAGTGGGTAATTTACTTTTCCAAATTTCATGAAGTGTTTTAGTTTCGACTTCAAGGGTTGGTAACATCAAAAGTTCGAGTTTTCCAATCTGAAGTTGGTTTTGCTCTCGAAGCACTCGAATAATAAACGTAATCATTTGAAAAATTCAAGATAACTTCCGAATTGAGCTATTCTGTCAAACAGTCCGGAGACAACCAAGATCTTTTCGAGAAGGTACGTAATTCCTTCATGAGTCGATGTAGTCCCTGCATTGAAATGGGGGTGGTCATATAAAACATCGTCTTCAGTAATTTATCGTATTTGGTTGAGTTCTTAGGAAATATTTTGAAAACCGAAAATAGCCCATATCACCAAAACGGCTCATTTGCAGATCCATATTTATATAACTCACAGACCTGTTCTGATAAAAAAAGTTGAAACAGTTCTTATCATTTTTTGCAAATTGAACCCTTAAAAGTGATGCTTTTAAATGTGCCATTTTTGCGATGTAAGGTGTCCCAAGATATTCAATAGAGACAACGAATATAATAATTATTCTGAATTATATTTAACGTTACTATGGTTCCAATTTGCCTAACCAGCCACCGCAAAATTTTCAAACCGAGTCATAAATGTCTTGTACAGTTAGCATATATCATTTCCGCTTCCGGCGTGATATTACGACAGACGTCAGGAATTCTAGTCATAAGGTCTTCTCAATTTACCAGTTGGACCGAATAGACCGACTTCCTAAGGTGGTCCTCAGGGGGGTGAAACTTTTGTTTACAAAAAATGTTTCCTATATTAATGTCATGTTTTTATTTTCAAAAGTTTGCGATGAATAGGGATGTTGACAACTTTTTGGAAATTATTTTATTTTGAAGATAAACCCTATACAAACACGAAACAATTACTTTTTTCTTAAAAATATAGTAATTGCCAATAAAATACGTAAATGAAAAGACAATTCAAAATTCCCGCGGAAATGCTCAATTTTGTCACGTTATGATGATTACGTCAATATCCGCGATAAACAGACTTCGGCTTCTGTCAAAGCGAACTGATTTTGCCTAAATCCTTGTGGAAAAGTTCAATCTAAGCCTTCAAAATGAATATCTCGGTCTATAAAAGCTGAATGAGGTGTTTCTTTTATTTGTAAAAATAAATGTGAGTTAAAAGTTTGGTACTTACAGGGACAATTTCACGTTTTTAAGCTCCATTGCACAAAAATCTTTGTTTTCAGCAAAGAAACTTGCGACCATCAGGGAATCAATCTTCGTTAAGTTACTACTATTACCCTTGATGAATCCTATCTTCATTATAAAGAAAATTGTAGATTATCGTTCTTGTAACCAATAATCGAACTATTCTGTTCTCTTTCAGCTTTCAACTTCTTCAGTTCGAATAATAGTTATGATATTCTATATATTTACTATGGTTCAAGTCACAAAATCGTTTGTTTCACAAAGCTTGATTGAGCAATCAGATGGTTTATTTTGAAGTAAGTCGATGGTTTGTGTCAAAAATGAACTGAAAATTGCAGAGAAATGATGACATTTCAATAATCAAGGTGATTGGAGTTTTATGGAACGCGGCCTATGAATTTATTTTGTTGATCTGAGCACAGAACATTCGAATTTGCAATGACAATACGGATAGTGACGTCAATTACCTCTGATTGGCGTTCGCAGTCACGTGATAGTTGATAATAAATAACATAATTTAAATCAGCTTTATTTAATTCAACGAGAATAATAAGATCGCTAAAATGGTTTTTTAGGATTGCAAAAATTTCCTTTTATGAGGAAAACCTCAATTTATATGAATTCGAAACATGAGTCAACATCCCTATTTAATCGTAGAGAAAGATGCAAACCATACTTTATCTTTCTCTCCGATTGGATTCACCGAAGGAGGTGATGGAAATAAAAACTCGATTAATTTGAATTTTACAGATATTAGTTCCTAATGTGGCCGCAGATGTCTCTACCAGTAGGTGGCCACTCATAATGGCCGCCAATTTGTTTCCACAGACTAGCCAGGACTTCGCATTTCTCTTATTATATGTTCTGTGGTGGTCTCAGAGGAAAATGTCTGGGGGTGTGAGCTCCGGACTATGCTCGGATCAGGCGATGGGACTTCTATTCCTCATCTATTCTTTTACTGAGAAATCGTTAAAACGGAAAAATAAAAGGGTGCACTTTGTAAAATATATCTGAGGGAAGTTTTTCTTGGGGTTGTGATTATCTACAAAATTTTATCAACGGATTCTGAAAGAGTTTTTGCTGCCGTTCAAACTTCTTTTTGTTTGAACTTTTTACTTCGCCTGAGAGCCGAGACATTTTGGCTATATAAAACATCTTGGGATACCCTGAATAGACCAACCAGTATTTACTTGAATCACTTGAGATATAACAATAATCCCCTCCTACTTACTATACTCCTGATTCGAAACGTGAAGGGTTCATTTCTTGGAATAATGGGCAACTATTATACCTCTCTCAGAAACGCGAATGACCTTGAACGAAATTGGATTCTGGATATGTGGGAATCTGTCTTTGAATTGATGGCGAAATTTGACCACTTTCCGGTCAAAGAAATCTAACTCACGCAATTTTACGTTTCACGATAAATTCGCTTTGTCGGCTATTGGAATCGACCCTATATCGAATTAGAGTGGAGTTGGTTGTATCGCTTTGTGGATTTCAACTTGCCGAAGAAATTTCAATGAATCAAATTTTTAATTGGAGATATATTTGAACATTGATTGTAAAAAAGATTGAAAAAGTTAAATTTAAAAGTTGAGTTTTCTCTTTTTTTGAGTAGAAAATATTGGTGGTTCAAATGTACGTCTTAAAAACGAGTAGAGGTTGGAGATAAACAACTACTAACACTAAGCTAATTGTGTGAATGCCCACGAAAGTTGTTTACCGTACGATAAAAGGTTCCAGCACAAAAAACAATTTCATCACGCCGTATCTAGAAAACGGCGCATTTTGAAGGCTAAGAATCTTTTGTTCCTATTTTTGGGCGAGCTATAACACCCTGAAGTTCGCCTCACTCATTCATTATTCACTAACACCATGTATAACCCAGTAGATTGATTCATTTATAATACAAAATTACGGAATACCTTAAACGAATTTCTCTTAAATCTAAAAGTTAGGTATGCAATTATGCGCCTCATTATCCATTATATTTTTGAATGCCTTCATAATATCGTAATGTTTATTATCTCATCTCTCGAAGGAGTTTATGATTTTGAACAATTATATAATTATCTGTTGGTAATTTAAAGTCAATTGTAGTGACTTCTGAATGAACATTATCACGGTAGGATAAAATGCCTTGGGAATGAATGAGTAACAACAAAATGTTTATTATTCGGAAAAAGCGGGGCACTTTTATTCGTATGGTTTGAAAGTTTTTTTAGAATAATTTATTATTCTATCACAATGCGATTTCTCTACCTAGTACCTAGTCGTTCAATAGTCGTGCCCATGATGACGTTCGAGCAAGCATAATTACTGACGATGACGATTCACAACAGAGCGTCGATTTGGCATCGTTGTAAATTGTAATTCAACATTCAATTGTAACGTGGTTTTCTCGGCGAAACTTACCTCGAGCGCCAGCTATTCTTTTTTCTAATAAGGGAGAATAGCAAACCTACCAGGGCAGCTGCTAGTCAGAGACAGAGTTCGTTGTTATCTAAGATATTAGCGATAACAGAGAAAATCAGAAATAGAGCAAATTTACACAGTTTATTCAAATAGCGAAAAATAGTTATACAAAATAAATACAGTGAAATAAGACGCTATATGAAATCAATACAAAACATAAGATTGGTCAGTTTTGTCTGACTGCGAGCACTTTCATAAGAAACAAATACCTTCCCGGTACGAGTCAGCCAGAATAGAAAGTAAGTCAATTCAAACGGTGAATTCAAATATATGATAAAATCAGGAAAACAGGAATAAAAGGGGTCAGTATAAGAGTGCACAACGGTTATACTTGTCCGATATTCTTTCAGTCCTAGAATTCACCACGTAGTCTACCACTTTGCTTGTTTCTCGTATAAACAGGTTGGGGTTTGGCCAGGTGAAATAGAGGGTTGAAAAAGGATATGTCGAACTTGCTACAGCATTGGTTCGGTTATGCCCTCCGGTCTGACTATGAGTGACACGCCATAAAGGACAGACTAACTACGGGCACTAAGGAGCAGGACAAAGCAGGAAAGGTATTCGGTTGAACGTACTATAGCATTGGTTTGCATCCGCCCTCCGGTCTGACTATGAGTGACACGCCATAAAGGACAGACTAACTACGGGCACCGGTTATACGGACAAACGTACTATAGTAGGCCAACTACGGATACCTGGACAAACTAGGAAAGGTATTGTTAAGGATCTGACGGAACAGCTATGTAGGTAGACTCAACGAGGTATAAAAATAGGACTGCAATAAATCGGCTCGGTACTTACAATTCAATTGCACTAGCACTCACTGAAGCAAAAATGTGAAAGAATTCAGAAAATTCAGAAGCTCAAAAAGAAAACTGAGAAGACGTTTGTAGCAGCGAATAATTCGGAACTAATTTAATTAAAAAGGTATACTTCTAAAATAGAAAATATCTCGGAACTCTCAAGCAGAAAATAATTCGGCACACTAATCACCGATGTAGGGAAACCCCGCCTTTTATAATCTTCCGGAGGGGGGTGGAAAAGGTAGGCGCAGAAACGTTAAAATTTTCAGGAGAGTACCTCGGTAAAAACATCTTAAAACTGGCTTATCGTACGTATGTGCAAAAAACGGCGTTATCGGCGATCGGCATTGTTCTTGCGGACGGTTCTACGATGTTTTCTGTATGAAAAACAAAATCAATCGCTAAATGTTCGGTTTTTTTCGATTGTTTTGAATTAATTCTGAACGGAATAAAAATTCACGAATTTAAAATGAAAACTCGGATAAATTAAATGAATACTACGGTTTTTCCTGATTGTTGTGAATTAAATTCTGAACGGAATAAAATTCACGAATTTAAACGAAAACTTGAATAAATTATTTTAAAATGAAGATCAATTACTCAGTAACTCAGTTATAAAATTGAACTTCATTACATCCCCCCTGCTACGGAAAGAAAATTCAATCAATAACAATTTGAATTTTCGCGGCTCCCAACTATCGCAACAAACAAGTCAACGAACTAATACGCCCCTGTGCTCGAAATCAGACTAAGCCGGTTCTCAGAGCTTCGACGTGTACTCGCGACACTTATTCAAACCAATCAGAAATACACAGTGTTTATATTCTCTGATTGGTTGGAATAAGTGTCGCGAGCTACACGTCGAATCTGAGAACCCGGCTTTACAATAATCATACAGCAGTAGTTCTCTGGGTAACCAAGCAGGTCCAAGTCCAATCGTAGTTCCATATTATGTGTCGGAGTTGGTGTTCTGTGGTTGCTGCCGGCGCAGGACAGGTGTCATCGCTCAGCGCATGCGTCGCCGCCATTGTTGTTTACTTCTGTTGTTCTGTTGTTGCTGGTCGATGTGAACAGTGAATTAATTAGTAAATGTGCAAAGTGAACTGGCTATGGGATAATAAGCCGAGGATTGTTCTTACACTTATGTACAGTAAGTTTGTAATTATAAAGTCTTTCTCGATGTGGTTCAAAATAGTGCTTCTCAGATTCGCCCTGGACGACTTGTTGTGAAGGCACTAGGACCCAGGTGTACAGGTGTCGAGGTTCTAATTTCCCACGGTTGTAGTCGGCGTCCGGGACTGGCGCAATAGGTGGCTGGCTAATAGGTGGAGCGTCGGAAGGGTGGAATGTCGACGTCGGCTCAGGCAGATGACTTACAGGTGGGTAGTCCAGGTAGTTCTAACCATTTGATTCCAGTGAAATTCCTCCCATATTCTTCTGTTTTCCTGGCGAGTTTTCTTCGAGAAACTGTGTTTCCCATTTCCATAGTCGGTTAAATAATGAACGGTAAAACAATAATGTCTGATTCGGAATGAAAACGGTGTAATGGGTTGGACCCATTGGAATCATAAACGGATTTAACAGTTTTGAATTAGAAATAACCTTGTTTCATTCAACGGTAACAGTTCAGACAACTATATTTAGTCTCAGTCATGCAGAAAACGAAAACAAATATCTATTAAAAGTTTTAATACAATATTTCAGATAGTTTACCCAATTTGTTGTCGTTTTCAGGTAGAGAAAGAATTAAGATCAGACAAAATTACCAGGTACTGCTATGAAACTGTTATTACCATGTCGTAGGTTCTTTTGAACGGTTTTCAGGTAGTAGTTGGACGGAAAATAAAACAGTTGGTTGGAAATGACGGTATAACGGTAGAGAAGATAATATTAATTCTTACAGTTTTCCTGATTGCAGGTTGCAGCGAGCTTTGTGCATCTGGGGCAGGCACGGAGAGCCAACTCCCTGCTGGTGGGAAGTCTCACTCTTCTGGAACCCCTGTGAGCCGGTTGCACTTGTTGGATTCTCGAAGCGGTCCCTCTTGGTCTGGACTGGGACGGAAGATTACGTTGAACAGCCACCTCCCTCTGGTAGGTGTGACAGGGACAGTTCCGGGTGAGGGTGCCTAGCAAACCACAACGGCTACAAAACAGTAACGGTGTTCCTGTGCAGTTGGCTCTGCTGTGTTCTCCTTGGCCACATTTCCAGCACATGCCAGGACGGAGTTCCAGGTACACTTGTGGCCCATGGTACCAACAGTACGGACTCTGGAAGGTAAGTTAATTCGGGGCTTTTTGGGATTGAGAGGACGGGATTTTAGATTATTACCTCTAGGTTTTTCCCAGGTGTCCACTTCCATAGGAACTGCTCCACGGTTTGATGTGGCGGTTTCCCCATCTTTGCTCATGCCGGACGGTTCACCCTGGTGGTGTTGCCCAGAAGTAGACGGTGAACCAGCTTGTTTGGCGGTTCCCAACGGCAGTGGAACTGTGTCGGCAGGAGGGGCACATTCATCTAGTTTCTTCTGTTGTTCACAGGTCAGTTCTAGCAGATGTTCACTGGCGAGATGCACTTCAGGGGTTGGTTCGTTGACAGGAGTCGGTTTGGAGATCAGTCGGCCTTCTAGATAGCATTCTGCGGTTTTCAGATTAATGCTGAAGTTGTAGTTCGACAGTGTGTCCATTCCCAGTATGACGTCCACCGGTAGGTCAGGAATTAGTAGGAATGTTAAGTCTGCCAGGGTATAATCGTCTATCCTGACTAGAGTGGTGTAGCGTTTAGGTGTGACGGTGGTCTTACCATTGGCTATCACTACAAAGTTATTGATCATAGGCTCTCCTTTTATTCCTCTCTCTTCCAAGTGCCCGGCCACTTTCTGGCTGCAGAAGCTCTTGGTGGCTCCGGTATCTATTAGTGCCTGGAAAGATTTACTAACTACATGAATGTCTATTAACGGACGATTTTCATTACAGACGGACGGTGACAGTGGAGTCAATGTCCCCAGAGATATGGTCGACCCCAATTCCATACCTCCATTTCTCGAACACGGACAGTCTCGGGAGAGAATATTCTCCCTCTGGCACCTGGAACAGAACAGTTTCGGCGGTCTGCGACACTCTCGGCGCATGTGGCCGTATCCACCACAGCGGAAACATTGAGTCTGGTAAGAGACCCTCAAATTTCTTTCTTTTGTCGGTCGGTCCGGTCCGGAGTTACAGAGGTCTCAGTCCGGTTGTCGGTGTCCAGCGAGCAATTGGCCTGATAGCGGTTTCGCTGCTGTGTGTTGTAGGTCAGGTGCGGTTCATCAATGAGGCCCGGTTTGGAGGGTGGCCTGGTGTATTGGTTCATCTGCCATTGAACCAGTTCAACCACTTTTCCCTTCCGTAGGAGCTCATCATAAGTCCTAGTTTCTTGGAAGGCCAGGGCTTGTTGCAGAGACGGTAGTAACCTCTGTCTAATCAGACGGATCTGTTCCTCTTCGGACGGTCGGTTGCAGGATAATTTCTGGAACAGTTCTGCATTCTCGTAACATAGAGCAGAAGTTTTTCATCCGGGCCCTGCGTTCGCCTTTTTATTTCCTCCAACAGGTTTTCTTCGTAATTCACCGGTAGGAAAGCGTCCTTCAATTGGAATTTGAAGTCGTCCCAGTTTTGAAACGTTCCTCTACGGGGGATGAACCAATCCCGGGCGTCTTTCCTCAGGAGTTCGTATACAGAGTCGAACACCTGTCCTAGTGGTACTTTGCGTGACTCAGCCAGTCTTTCCACTTCATCGATGAAATCGGTGACACTTTTAGTGCCATCAAATGAAATTGTCCATTTGTACAGGGGAACAGACGGTGTTGATGTAAATCGGGCTTCGGGCTCAGGTCGGTAATTGCCTTGTGCCAACGGTCTGAGGGGGTTCTTCGTGCGGTATATTTGCCGGAAAAGATATCTCCTGTAGTATTGCTCTACATGTCCTTCTGGTGTCATTTATAACTCGATCTAATATAGAATTTCTTTCAGGTGTGTGAGCTCGTGAGACTGCACCAGTGGACGGTGGACGGATGTCTTCTCCGAGGTCAACAAGCGATGGTTCGGACTCCTGCTGCTCGCTGGGGCTGAATAGGGGACACCCCAGGGGAAGGCGGGACCTCCAGGTCAAGAGAGATCTCCCCTCTTGCTGCGAAGACGGTTGTTGAAGGCTGCCCTTATGAACTTCCTGCAACGCATCCAAGGCTCTGGCTGTAGCTCCTTTAGCTGACTGACCAATTGTGACTGTGTCTCATCAGTGGTGTCAATAAAGTTCAATCTTCCTTGTACGTGTTTTAGCCTTGTGAAAATGCGCGAATATTCGTTATCGGCATTGTCGTGGTTGAAGTGTTGAATTGATTCCACTAAATCGGTGAGTTTATTCTGGCATATCTCTATATCCAAGGTAGGATCCATCCATGTCACAGATTGTAACGGGGTATTTGATTGAATGACCTGTCGTAGTAAATTTCGCTTAGGCATCACTGTGCCTGGTATGTTTGTCCTCTGAGTTGAAGTTCGTAGGTTAACTCGTCACTCAATAGCCGATTCACATCCATGTTCACTATTGCGGTTAAGTCTTTCTACGTAAGGTTCGGTTGTGTTCGATTAAAAGTATATACAGTTCCCGGTTATATCACTCACGAACTATCAACTATTTGTTCACTCGCACAGAGTTCAACGAAGTCCCGTTACAAGTTAGCCGTTGTTGTTTAAAGTGTCCCCAGAGACAACGCACTACGTGTAGCTGTAAAGGAATTATCAAAAAAAAGTAGCCAGTATACAAGCAATCAATCAGCAAAAAATAGAATAGCATAAATGAAACAGAAGGTCAAGTCCATATAAATTCAAAGTCCAACAACAACAGAATATTATTAACAGCAATGTTCAAATAATTTCAGAGTATATTGGTGTGCGGTGTCAGGTTAAATAGCAATTATAAAATATAACAGTGTTAGTATACCAGAAAATAGTCCACTGCTAAAAATGCACCAAAAGTCAAACAGTTTAAGAATGTCCGGTTTAAAACGACTCACTTGTGTAATAATCAGGTATCACTAAAATAGCAATAGTTCATAAACCGTTGACCGAAAAATTCACTGTCCCAGCAGTTCAATTCAATCGCACAGATAATAGTCAAAATATAAATGTCGTTAACAGGCAGGAATAAAACACCAAGTCCTTTATTTCATTCACCAATAAATGTTCAGGTCAAGGGATAAAGAAAATGTTCAGTCTCAAGCACAAATTACAAATCCACCTACCTCGGAATAATCCTGTAACTGCACAATTCGGTTGTACAATTCAATTGTACCTGTATTGAAATCAAAGAAAGAAAAAAAATCCAACAATATCAAAAACAAGTTCAACACTGTTCAGAAATAAAACACTATCAGAAAAAGAATTCAAGATTTCATATCAGTTTAATAAATTGCAATAAATAAAACTCAGAACAATTTATTTATTTCACACAGGTTTCAAGGAAGGAAAGGTCAAAAATAACGGGTTTAAAAGTTTTCAGCGGTCAAAAAAAAAACTCAGAATATTGTCTTTACTTCACCAATGAATAAATCGAATCAAATCAGTTTAGATATCACTTTCGGATGGTATAAACTGTACAGTATCAAATCGGGGCGCAAAATATTTCACTGAAACTCTATTTCTGACGGTCCCTGCTCGGGCGCCATTTTTGTAACGTGGTTTTCTCGGCGAAACTTACCTCGAGCGCCAGCTATTCTTTTTTCTAATAAGGGAGAATAGCAAACCTACCAGGGCAGCTGCTAGTCAGAGACAGAGTTCGTCGTTATCTAAGATATTAGCGATAACAGAGAAAATCAGAAATAGAGCAAATTTACACAGTTTATTCAGATAGCGAAAAATAGTTACACAAAAAAATACAGTGAAATAAGACGCTATATGAAATCAATACAAAATATAAATTGGTCAGTTTTGTCTGACTGCGAGCACTTTCATAAGAAAACAGATTTTCCCGGTACGAGTCAGCCAGAATAGAAAGTAAGTTAATTTAAACGGTTAATTCAAATATATGATAAAATCAGGAAAACAGGAATAAAAGGGGTCAGTATAAGAGTGCACAACGGTTATACTTGTCCGATATTCTTTCAGTCCTAGAATTCACCACGTAGTCTACCACTTTGCTTGTTTCTCGTATAAACAGGTTGGGGTTTGGCCAGGTGAAATAGAGGGTTGAAAAGGATATGTCGAACTTGCTACAGCATTGGTTCGGTTATGCCCTCCGGTCTGACTATGAGTTACACGCCATAAAGGACAGACTAACTACGGGCACTAAGGAGCAGGACAAAGCAGGAAAGGTATTCGGTTGAACGTACTATAGCATTGGTTTGCATCAGCCCTCCGGTCTGACTATGAGTTACACGCCATAAAGGACAGACTAACTACGGGCACCGGTTATACGGACAAACGTACTATAGTAGGCTAACTACGGATACCTGGACAAACTAGGAAAGGTATTGTTAAGGATCTGACGGAACAGCTATGTAGGTAGACTCAACGAGGTATAAAAATAGGACTGCAATAAATCGGCTCGGTACTTACAATTCAATTGCACTAGCACTCACTGAAGCAAAATGTAAAAGAATTCAGAAAATTTAGAAGCTCAAAAAGAAAAATGAGAAGACGTTTGTAGCAGCGAATAATTCGGAACTAATTAAAAAGGTATACGTCTAAAACAGAAAATATCTCGGAACTCTCAAGCAGAAAATAATTCGGCACACTAATTACCGATGTAGGGAAACCCCGCCTTTTATAATCTTCCGGAGGGGGGTGGAAAAGGTAGGCGGCGCAGAAACGTTAAAATTTTCAGGAGAGTACCTCGGTAAAAACATCTTAAAACTGGCTTATCGTACGTATGTGCAAAAAAAACGGCGTTATCGGCGATCGGCATTGTTCTTGCGGACGGTTCTACGATGTTTTCTGTATGAAAAACAAAATCAATCGCTAAATGTTCGGTTTTTTCGATTGTTTTGAATTAATTCTGAACGGAATAAAAATTCACGAATTTAAAATGAAAACTCGGATAAATTAAATGAAGACTACGGTTTTTCCTGATTGTTGTGAATTAATTCTGAACGGAATAAAAATTCCCGAATTTAAAACGAAAACTTGAATAAATTATTTTAAAATGAAGATCAATTACTCAGTAACTCAGTTATAAAATTGAACTTCATTAC
>JACDNR010000209.1:0-36001 GCA_013421045.1 Propylea japonica | reverse complement strand
CCAACGATATCGAAAATCCAATCTCTAACGACTCAAAAGCAAACCTTCCATTAAGCCTTCAAATCCAACGAATTTAAAACTAAAAAACGAAATCTTAATAGGGGTTTGCCTTTCCCATCAACATCTAATGACATCACCAACTTCTCAGTCCAAAATAGCCATACGACTCATTATTTTATCTACCACCATGATCTACCACGAAAAAACTGTATGCGGGAAACCGCTTCAGTTAATCAAAAACAGCTGAAAATTAAAAAGATAGTTACACCCGAATTAAACAATAATCCAATTATTACGAGGGGTCCATGTTCATCACTTTTAATGATCATTCGGACACTGGGGCCTCAATTGTTCGATTGGAAATGAAAAATGCGATGACTTTCGTTATTCGAGGGCCGAAATGTCTGAGTTATGTTAGTCGTTTTTGATTACGATCGTTAGAGTAATGGTGGCCGCATTGAGCTGTTATGAGATTATTGTTTTATGAAACGCACTCGTTAATTCATTGTTGGCCATTTATGTTGCAGTTATGGTCTAGCAAGATTGACGGATAATGGAGATGAGCATAAGGTTATTGTGGTTGAATGGATTTCGGTTACGTAACAAAAAATTCAAGAAAGCAGGAGCTTTGAGCGCTCCTTATGCTTTTGTGAAGCAATAAAACTATTAGGGGAAATATCGATTGAAATATAATCTGTGGGGATTCTGCATTTCTTATAAACTTTTTGGGTTTTCACTCCCAGGATCTGAGAACAGAAATAATTAAAAAAAATTATCGAGATGAAATGCTCCTGCGAAAATCTTTGCACTTATTTGTCAGGAGCAATTTTGCATTGAAAAAATTGTTGCCTAATTGTAAAACTAAAACAAGAAAATAAATGGAAAGGATAATGTAACGTTTCGGTGTGTCTATATCAGACATCTTCTTCAGACAAACCTGTAAAATCTCCGAATTGTGTGTTTTTTCGTTTGCAGTCTAATTGACATTGTGCCATTTTTATTAAATTCGATGTTATTTCGAAATCGTCACTACTACACTGCTCAACAATTGATAGGGATCACTTACTTGTTCTAAATTTATTTCTGAAATGTTCGCTCCAAGATTATAAATATAGTCAGATATCAGAGTATTTTCAGTTGATAATATGGTTCACTTGAGAAAAGAATGAAAAAATGAAAAGTTGGAGAGAAAAAAAGACTTCATTAGGAACACTCAAAATTCTGTGTTTGAATAACATAAAAATTTTTTGATGAAACCACAAGAAGGCTGAAGTTTCGGTTAAGCTAGTACCTAGTTGGTCCTCCACGAGCTCGTCTCAAGCATTCTACCCTACGAGGCTTACTTTCGATCAAACGATTTATAAAATTTTGGGGCAAATTCGTCCAAATATCCCGTAAAGCGTTAGAGAGGTCCTCCAGGTTATTGATCGGTTGTTCTAAGGTTGACAATCGTCTAGACATCTCAGACCGACATGTTCGATGCAATTCATGTCTGGAGAGCGAGCTGCCAGTCCATCCTATCAATAGCATGAGTTTCTAGCGCTTCATTAACCAGACGACTACGGTGTGGACGGGCACTATCGTCAATTAAAATGAAATTCTCGCCCACGGCAGCCGCAAACGGAACAATTATGGGTTCAATAATCATATCGTGATATCTCTGGCTGGTCATGGTGGTGTTCTGCAGAACATCCAACTCTGTGCGTTGGTTCGAACAAGTGCTCTCCATACACATATAGAACCTCCGCCAAAAAGCTGTTTCGGGTACCATAAACTGTTCTGCATACCTTCGTCCTCTTTCCCTCCCGATTCCTACGTGTTCTCAAACCACGAACATGTAGTCGTCGTCTTACAGTCTGGTTCGAAATTAGAACTCCTGTTGCAACTCTCAGTGATCTATTGAGCCGCGACGCCGGGTAAGTGGGATTTCTCAAAGCATAGAGGATCAAAAGACGATCTTGGGCAGCTGTTGTACTGCGCTGCCGACCTCCCCGATGAACATAAGCTACTGACTCGTTTTGGATGAACCTATTCCAGCCCGACTCAAGACACTTCGCGAAACATTCAACCGCCGGCGCCGGGACACTTCTCGCTGGACAAACCTTCCTGTATCCACCGTATGATTTGGTACAATTGCACAGGAGCCAAACGTCTTCTCGGCATGACTGATAAGCTGATATTGTTTTCATTTCTTCAATTATTGTCACCTTATGTGTTAAACGAGAGAAAAAAACAGATTTAATAACAAACCCAGTGCTTTTCACTCCACCTGTAACAGCCTACAGATAATAATCGATTTTGTGAACAGAGCCGATTAAGTGAGGAAGAGGAATTCCCAACGGCCAACCCCCTTGTTGGAAAATTGAAGAAAATAATGCAATAGAATGAAATGAATAGTGTTATGTAAATTGTACACGCAATTATTGTACAAGAAAAACGACACAAAAGCGTGTTGGACCAAAGAACAGTCAGAAGCTGCACTAAATGATAGTCCAATGGATATCTGAGAGATAGGCGGATACAAAATTTCATTGTTTTTTCACAAGTATAATCTCTGTTCCATTATTTTCTAATAATATCTAGTAATACAGCAATACAATCGGAATAATAGTCTGTAAATTATTTAAGAAATGAAATATGAAAAAATTAATAATTCAAAAAATTAAATTATATGGTTCTGATGATACGATCCTTTTAAAATTTTTCATGAACATTCAGTATATCAGTCATGATTCACAAAATAAATTTCACTTAGATTGGTTTTCCTGCTATGAAAGTATAGATATTCTTCTTTTCAATATTTCAATTCAATTTCTATGGTTCCACTGGCGCAGCCAGGGGGGGGGCTTTGGGGCTGCAGCCCCCCCCCCCAAAGATTAATTTCTTCGTTATTTCTTTCTTCTTTATTTTTTTACAACTTTCGTTATTCACTGTATCATCAAAAATGTTTCAGTTCAGCCCCCCCCAAATAAAATCCTGGCTGCGCCACTGTATGGTTCTGTTGATACTATGGCCACAAAATTCTGCATGAAAATTCACTTGAATCGGATATTCTGTTATGAGAATAAAGAGATTCTTCTTTTCAATATTACAATTGAATTTTCTAAGGTTCTGTTGATATTAGGGCCACAAAATTCTGCATGAACATTCTGTATATTGAACTTCATTCGCAGAATAAATTTCACTCGAATCGGATATCTTTTTATGGAAATATGAAGTTTCTTCTTTTCAATATTCCAATTAAATTTTCCATGGTTCTGTGAATACTACGGCCACGAAATTTTGTATGAGGCTTATTATGCGCATCTTGCATGTGGCTGCAACATTTCATTTCGATTGGTTTTGTTCTATCTTAGGTATTGATGAACAAAAATTTAAATGACCATATTTTATGGAACAGCCTGTAAGATTTGGCTGGTTAACAAACTTAACCAGGAAGTTTGGGACCCGAACTCACTATGAAAATCTTAAGTCTCTAGGACAATCCCTTCGAAAGTTATCGTGCTAACGGCCAGTATTCACCTCAGTTGCACTCGACTTCAATTGAAATCATGGGAATCTTTCTCAAGATGAGTCAACAGGATAACGAGGTGCGTGCTAAATCGCTTTCAAGATTTTAAAATTGTATGTTGTTGAGTTTTACACGAGATTTTAAGTAGGCGCCTTGGAAATCAGTTGTAATGAATTAATAGACGGGATCCCACGTCAATTTACGGAGTTCCTCACCATTTGATGTCTCGTGAGTCATTCTCATTTCGTCTAATCTAGCGAAATTTAGATTCGTGAAGGCACAGCTGTTCCAAGTTTTAACGAGAATTGCTTGGAGAAAATAAAATAATTCAGAGGAGGGAATAGGTCAGGCATATGAACAGGGTTTCACAGAATAAGGTACCAAAAATTCGGGATCTTAACTTCAGATGATTCTATGACATAGAATTCCTCCTTTGGTTTAGGTCGAGGTTTAGGTGTATCTGACGCATCTCTTTTTGAGATACGGGATGTTGACTTGAGGAAAAATGGGTACGCCAATGCTTTCATTCCAATTCAAAATTATTTTGTAATAGCCACATAATTCAAAGTAACACGAATTTTCACCTGCGACGAATATTTTCTGAGATAAACAATGAAATGCTATTTCATCTGAAACAGTAACGAAAATATGTGATTACTTTCGGAATCTTCTAGACAAAGATTAAGACATCATTTTCTTTTTTATACAGAGGATAATCCACACAAGATTAGAAAAACTCATTACCAGGACCAATTTTCCGGAACCACTTCAATGTACGGAAAGCGAGAGGACAAGTTTTACACGTTTGAAGTACCTCTTCACGATTTGGTTTTTCGACCGGTTGCCCCTCCAAATCAACGCTGTCGGTATCATCACTGCTATCGTAGTGATCTCGAACACTGCATTTGACACTGTTTAACATGTCCTTTTCAGTTGGAAGTTAATTTGTTACAATATTTACATCAACATTAACGAAATCATTTAAAGTAACCGTCATTATCAACATTTCCAGCTGAATCCAACGTTTCGGAAGAAACTATCCGCCTTCCGTAATGGGTTAGCCTACGGTTGGGATTTATTAATTACGTCCGTCATAATTATGGAAAAAACACACCCTTATAACTTTTTACCAATACCCATTCAAAGAGTGATATTCTTGTTCTTGGATATTTCGTTATAGAGAGAATTTACTCGGTTTTAGAGGGTGTTTTCAACATGGAATTTGGATTCAAGATGAAATTTCTCAAACGAAATTCGTTATAAAGAGAAATTCGTTATACAGACGTTCGCTATAGGTCCACTGTATTTTCTTTCTTCAAACATAACTGATCTGCTCCTATACTTAGATAAGTAATCCAATTTGTTATGCGCATGTCCTAACTTCTCCATTTTCATGGAAAACTAAAAATACATTTTCTGTTTATATTTCTCATTTTTATCATCAATCAAAATTTCTTCTTTTTCATGAAATTACATCAGAATTCAATTACGAAGAGGTTCAAAATAGAGAAAATTTAGGTTCGGAATTTTAAGACTTTTCCGATGCTATCATGTTAGCCATGATATTATGGCGGAGGATGAGCAGCTAACACAAAAGTTGATATGTTATTCGAAAGTACACTAAATGAAGTATTTTTACTGAAAAGAAACGTATGCATAAACATTGATATACCGTCGAAAGAACCATTGGAAAAGTAGGATCATGAATTCATCTCCTCACCTCAATTCGGCACACAGACTTTTCTATCTTGAAGCAAATTTATTGTTTTTTCCGAATATGTGTTCTGATTTGATGAAACTACAAGGAAAAACTGAATAATGATCATTTTAGAGAAAAAACGTGAAATATTTCGTGAAAACGAGAAATGTTGAATTGAGGAATAACCGTCAACATTTCGACCATGTGTTATATGACATTTTTGAGGCAAATCACTCGTATAATCCACCCTTGAAGTTTGTCCACTTCAAAATTTATATTGCCGTTGAAATAAAGGAATCTATTCATCTCATTACCAGATCTTAGATTGTTGTTATTTTTATTTTCTGAGAAACCTATGGGGCCAAGAGTTTCGACTATGTGTATTTCTATATCAAGACATATACAGGGTGTCCAAGTTTTTAAACTTAGCCAAAAGCTAAAAAACAGCTTTTTTATTCTGAATCGAAAATGAATGTTTGGTACATCCTACTGAAACTGAAGTTCTAGCTTTCAAGCCTTTTTGGGTAGTTCGCAGTGATTCCAGAGGCTGAATATGTTGTTATTGAGGCAACATTCAGGACGACCAAAAAATAAAAAAATAAAAACTGCAAAATACTTACTGCAAAGGAGGAAATGAATTCTTGAAACCTAGCTGGCAAAATAAATGGAAAAAACACTCAATAAATCATAACTCCATAACTACAAAAAATCGCATAACATACAAGGGGTATTTTTGGATAACCACAGGTCTGAGGAATCTAAAATAAATCATCGACGTCAATCGCCTGGACACCCTGTATATCCTCCAACTGCGACTTATGTGGTTTGATGAGATTACATCAAGATTTATTACCATCTCGAATTGCATCACTGCAATCCTAATCTCATGTTATCTACCATCAAGACAAACCCAAATAATCGGTCCGAAATCTGGCTTTACTACACTGAAGACAACGATGTGGTCAATAAAAGATCTGGTCCAAACAATGAGTCAGGCGCCACCACAATTATTGGCCGTCTTTGTTTTTATTCTCACCGCCCGCCCATCTATTTACCACTTGATTTACACAAGACTACTTCACCGTAATTGAAATTGATACTTCCTGTAGACTGGAGATTAGCAACTGTCGTTCCTGGTGGTCAATAAACTGGTGCAGATGTACCAACGGTTTCATCTTTTGAATCGCCTGTAATCAAATAATAGTATATTATTTCATAAGGAGGAGAAGTGTCACTTTTCATGGCGAGCTTGAGTTTGACAGCCGAACGCAGTGAGGCTGGCAATTGAAACGAGCCATGAAAGTCACTTCTCATCCGAATGAAATATGTTATTTTATTTTCAAACGTTTTGAAATTCATGAAAATCTGAATATCCATCTTCGGTATGATTTACATTTACGCACATGATTCTATCCATTACGATCGCTATAATTTTGATTTTTTGACATTTCTTAAAATTGATTTATTTATGACATCGGAAAATTCTGACAACTGTCATGTGGTTTTAAGAGGAGGAAGTCTATCGGGAAAATGCTCATTTTAGAAGAAATAGGCCAGATCCAAATGAAACAAGTGGATAACTGAAAACCTATCACAGAGGAATTTGATGAAAGCAAATAATGTATTTATTGTTACAATTGAATTTTATTATAAAGTCAGTATGTATTGGTGCTTTATATAGATCCTTCCACGATTTTCATAACTGTGGTCAGTGGTGATTGAAGGAACTTGAATGTTACCGATATGAATAACAGTAAGTACTTGAAATTTGCATTTATTGATCTGTTTAAAAAGGTAGATCATGGTTATTACCAATTATTCTAATTCATCTTTTGCACAGTAACACTTTTCCTGCCGCCGGACGGAAAAGTGTTGCTTAGCAACACTTTTCCTCCTTGGCGGAGAGAATAGAAATTTTCGATGATCCTGTCAGGCGAAAATGGCTTTATTATTGTACGTTTGAAAATAAAAGGTTTTCCAATAAGAGGTGTGATTTTGATATTCAAAGAAAAATGCCATTTTTCAATAAATGATCGGATGTTTATTTCATTATAGAAAACAAGCTATGCCGTTAATAGTGGAAATTGCATCAGGCAAATGACCACCACGACCACGCTTACAAGACCATATTCCTTTAATGAAATTTTCCATAACCAAATCGCAAAGTGGCTACCCTATGTCCTCGATGGCCACACGAATTCCATCTATGAGGTATTGAATCAACGCTGAGCTATTGGCGTAGACCTTCTCTTTCACGTGGCCCAAAGGAAAAAGCCACAAGGTGTTAAATCACAAGATGTCAGTGGCCAATTGTGATCACCTCTACTAGAATATCACGGTCCGGAAATTTTTCCCACAAAAGTTCAATTGTTTTATTGCTTCTGTGGCACGTAACGCCGTCTTGTTGAAAGTAAACGTTGTCCAGGTCAGTACTATCCAATTTCGGTCATAAAAAATCGTTTGTGGAGTGCCTAATTCCAAAGAATGACGAGAAATTAATAAACCTGGGTTTTCTTCAACACTTTCGGCTACAGCAGCAATATTCACGGCTGTTCTGAGCGGACGTGCACAGGTTTTATTTTTATATCACTAACTTATCCGAAAAGCTCGAATTTTTTCACCATTTTCTTTATTGCGATCCGACAGTGCTTCACGTCGAACCAAAAATGTTCGAGTTTTACGAAACGTCTCTGCCAAAATTTCACCATTTTATTGTGAATTTACAAGTTTTTCTAATTTTTTTTCAGAACATTCAGAATGTATTTAACGTATACCAAAATTCAATCCAATAGATATCAATAGTCAACTTTGAAATAAAAAATTTTGAAAACCCATATTTCAGCCGCGTCGGACCCATGTTCGTATGAACTTTTTCTCTCAAGATGAGCCGGGAAATCTTCCCTTGGCATTGATGAAGTAGGTTATTCTGAAAATCCGGTTAATTAAAATCTGAAAACCTCAAGCAATCTTTCGGAAATTAGTGTCCTTACTATCTCGTTTCATCTAAAGGGTTTTCCAATAAGAGGTGTTATTTTGAATAGCTTGCTATTTTGGTGGATGTCACGTTTGAAGCCGTCATTTTTTGACATTTGACAACTGAAAACTACGCCATTAATGAAAATGGAACGATATACGCTTCAAGAACGCATTGAAATCATTAAAATTCACTATGTGAATAGTGAAAATTTGGCAGAGACGGTTCGTAAAACTCGAAGATTCTTGGGTTGTCGTGGAGGTGGTGGAAAAATTCGAGCTGTTGGGACAAGTTAGTGATGTGAAGAATAAAACCAGTGCAGGTCATTCAAGAACAGCCGTGGAATATTGCTGCTGTAGTCGAAAGTTTTGAAGAAAAACCTAGTTTTGCCCATTCCTGGTCGTTCTTTGGAATAAGGCATTTTTATGGCTGAAAATGGATAATATTGATCTGACAACGTTACTTTCAACAGAACGGCGCTACGTGCCACACAAGCAACGAAACCATTTATATTTTGCGTGAAAAGTTTCCGAATCGTGTTATCTCTCGAAGAGGTGATCACAATTGCACAATTGGTCCCCGAGATCTTGTGTTTTAAGACCTTGCGACTTCTTCCTTTGGGGCCACGTGAAAGCGAAGGTCTACAATAGCCCACCGTCGATCTAAGACCTCAAAGATGGAATTCGTGAGGGTATCGAGGACATAGGGCAGTCACTTTGCGATTTGGTTATGGAAAATTTCATTAAAAGGATATGGTCCTGTGAGCGTGGTCGTGGTAGTCATTTGCCTGATGTTATTTTCCACTATTGACGGCATAGCTTCTTCCTTATAATGAAATAAACTTACGACCATTAATTTATTGAAAAATTACATTTTTATTTGAATATCAAAATAACACCTCTTATTGAAAAACCCTTTAGACGGGTGCAGCAAAACGTTTTTTTCTCAACATATAGGATTCCCAAAACCAATCTGTCTCAGTGAAAAAAATGGTTCTAGATTCATTCCTATAGATATACGTTTTCCACGTATAAATACATCTGTCCTTTCACTACGATTAATATATGTTTTAGAACAGCTCGCATAACGCGGAACAAGGTGTATAGTTGGATTTCTGTTGAAAATCTGATTTTCTTCCAGGACAGCTATCAGAAGGGAGATATACGATAGCCGGGGTTCCGAAGTAATCCGTATGTCAAAGTTTGCACGATGGATGACCACGACACCTGCAACTGTCTGCCATTTTCACACACATCTAGGCCCCGCAGAATTGCCCAGGATTGCCGATTGATTTTCTTCCATGGAGAAAAAACAAGATTTATTTATGGTTTGAGATGATGTTAATTCACCCAAGGAGCAAAAAAGTGAAATAACGGATGATGTTTCAGGATTGAAGAACAAACCGAACATTAGTCAACATAAATCGCTTTGTTTTTCTAAAATATTTCTCTAGAAATGGACCCTTTTTCTATGCATATAAAATATACAGATTAATTTTTCCAGAAAAAATTTTCCGGAGAAATTCCTCTGGAAATTTCATTTTTATGGTTACATCTTTCCCGGAAGATGGATCGGCAGTTCTGGTCCAATCTCGTGGCCGGCCCGTTCACCCGACTGGAATCCATTGGACTTTTTTACTGGGAATAAATTTGAACTACGGCAGCTACAATTTAACAAGTACATATTATACCATTTTGGAATCCATACTAAATGCGCCAACTTTTGACAAAACATGCCAAAACTTGCGTAGTACATTTTTTTTTTCAATACAGTCAGTTGAAACTAGGCAATGGTTTTTGGTATTTTGATTTTTCTTCTGAGAAGCAAGCCCTATTTTATGAAACTTAGAGAAGCTGGTATCCAAATTTGATTGCAGTTTAGACAAGCATTATTCAAGGTTACACAGCAAAAAAAAAGTTGGAAAAAGTTGATTTTTGTGGCAACAGGAGCGAAAAGAGTGCCACAGGTGTGGAATTTTGCGTGTTTTTTAAATGCCCTTTATTTTAAAATCACACAACTTAGATTTTCCATTATATTTTTCTGACCACCAGCAGTACTTGCCTTTTCACCGGTTCCGGGTTGACGTCGAGTTTTGGGACACCCTGTATAGTCCGTTCACGAAAGTTTGAGCGCATAGTAGGCGTTTGCTTATTTACCTGAAGTTGGCAGTATTTGCTGTCATAAAGTAAAATAAAGTCAACGTTGCCGAATGTACCCGGCCTTACGAGCTTGCGAGTTATCAGAGAACTGTATGCAATATTGAAAACATGCGTATCGATCCGACAAGAAAATAAATAATCAAAAATTTTAATATACATAGTGTAATATGCCAAATTTTCATGGCCAACCGACGGCTCAAACTTTCGTTAACGGACTATATGTGACATGCATGCTGACCTTTATTATTTTGTAGGTTATACCTTCACATGGTCCAAAAGATTCCTGTAACTTGAGTTTGGCGCCATCTATTATTACTACGGAAAACTTTTCACGTTTTAGTCTGATTGATGGAGAAAAATCACAAAATTCTAGATAAATAAATCTGACATTGTGCAAGCCACAGGACAATTAATGCAATGTGAGATTCAGAAATTGAATTATCTCAAAAAATTTTATGAATTTCATGAAACATCATATCCTGGCTTCTCGATATCTATAGACGGGGTTCCCTAACATCGAAAGTTGAAAGAGAAAACTACATTATAACCTGAGGTTTTTCAGTTTTCTCGCTAGGTGGCATGGTAAGTAAAACAATTTGAATTTAAGCGCGCTTTATCTAGTTAGAGAAGCGGCGTGCTAGTATTTTATCCAATTATTCACTCAATCTTTTCAACGGATTGACTTAAGGTCCTAGAATTTTGAGGTAGGGTAGGTGTATAGGTGATTTGGCAGATTTGTTTTTTGTGTTATCCCGATATTATTGTTCATTCCTCTTGTTTTGTATCATTACCCCGAAATTTAATTCGATATTTAGAATGAAATACTGCTGTTTAAATCTATGGGAGATGATTTTTTCGTTTGATGTATTGTATTTTGTAAGCTTTGAATTTAACAGAAAATATAATGAATATTTCCGAAATTTTCTTCTGGAAAAGCTTTTATGACTTTTAAACAAATTGTATACAAATTCTCTTTAAATTTTTGCAATCTTATTTTCCCAATTAATTGAAAGAAATGCAACGTGTTTCGCTATATCACGCTGTATGTTCTGTTCCATTTCTTGTTGGTTGTATTATAAATACACTGCTCAACAATTGATAGGAATCCCTTACTTGTTCTAAATTTATTTCTGAAATATTCGCTCCAAGATTATAAATTTAGTCAGATATCAGAGTATTTTCAGTCGATAATATGGTTCACTTGAAAAAAGAATGAAAAAATGGAAAGTTGGAGAGAGAAAAAGACTTTATTAGGAACACTCAAAATTCTGTGTTTGTATAACATCAAATTTTATGATGAAACCACAAGAAGGCTGAAGTTTCGGTTAAGCTATTACCTAGTTGGTCCCCTACGAGCTCGTCTCAAGCATTCTACCCTACGAGGCATACTTTCGATCAAACGATTTATAAAATTTTGGGGCAAATTCGTCCAAATATCCCGTAAAGCGTTAGAAAGGCCTCCAGGTTATTGATCGGTTGTTCTAAGGTTGACAATTGTCTAGACATCTCAGACAAGACATGTTCGATGCAATTCAAGTCTGGAGAGCGAGCTGCTAGTCCATTCTATCAATAGCATGAGTTTCTAGCGCTTCATTAACCAGACGACACGTTGTGGACGGGCATTATCGTCAATTACAATAAAATTCTCGCCCACGGCAGCCGCAAACGGAACAATTATGGGTTCAACAATCATATCGTGATATCTCTGGCTGGGGTGGGGTGTTCTGCAGAAACAACCAACTCTGTGCATTGGTTCAAACAAATGTCTCCCCATACACATATAGAACCTCCACCAAAAGCTGTTGTGGGTACCATAAACTGTTCTGCATACCTTCGACCTCTTCCCTCCAAGCAAGAATACGTCCATCGGAGTTGACCAAAACGAGATCTAGACTCATCCGTGAATAAACACCGGCTCTAATCTTCAAGTGTCCAATTGCGGTGCTCCTCAGCCCATTGCCGTCGATGAACCCGGTGTTCCCTATTCAAACGGGGATGTTGTACTCTCCTACGTGCTATCAAACCACGAAACATGTAGTCGTCGTCTTACAGTATGTTCGAAATTAGAATCCTGTTGCAACTCTCAGTGATCTATTGAGCCGCGACGCCGGGTGAGTGGGATTTCTCCTAGCATTGAGGATCAAAAAGACATATGGCGGGAGCTGTTGTACTGCGCTGCCGAACCTCCCCCATGAACATATGCTACTGAGTCGTTTGGATGAACCTATTCACAGCCCGACTCACGACACTTTGCGAAACATTCAACCGCCGGGACACTGATATGTTCTCATTTCTTCAATTATGGTCACCTTATGGTTTGAACGAGGGGAAAAAAACAGATTTGAAAACAAATGCCACATTGCTTTTCACTCCACTGTAACAGCCTACAGTAATAATCGATTTGGTGAACAAGAGCCGATGAATTGGAGGAAGACTTTGATATAATCAACTCAAAACATCTTACTTTTCCTAAAAGAACATATAATGTACAGATATTCACGAGATTAACTTGAAAAAAAATACAAATGAAGAGAAGTCATAAGTGATCCCTAGCAATTTGATCAGTGTAATCATCCAACTTCGTGTTCCCCATCTACAACTCCTCTAGATGACCTTCAGCTGTGATTACACTTATTGGTACAGGTAACCTGCTTACACTCTACACCTAATAATACCAATTGAATTGTATAGCAAGTACTTTGCGCAGATCCAGTTTACCTGATGTCTATAATTTCTCGAAGAAATGTAGAGAGCATCTTTTACGACATTTTAATAATAATTATGCCAGTGGCGGGCATGGGATATTTCCGATTTGCTCCACACAATTTAATTCACTTCCCTTGTATTACCTTTGAAATAGAACAATTGTGAGAATTCGACAGAATAATAGCAAGGATTATATAGAATATAAAAATCTATGATCTTTGAATAATACAATGAACTCTCAACTGTTTAGAGTTCATAGGAATGATAAATAAATGAAGACGTGCAAGGCCGTGGCCAGGAATTCAATTCGGGGGGAGTTTGAAATTTTGGAAATTTACTTTTAAGTGCAGGGGGAAGGGGTGGTTTGAACCCCCAAAACCTCGCTGGCTACGTCCTTGAGACGGAGCATCAGGAGCACCATCATATCTGCGTATGATAAACAGCATTGAGATTGAAACCTCTGTAAAAAAATCTCTGGTTTTTCATATGACTCTCTTGATTGAATGATTTAATTGGTTCAATGAGTTGATTCATTGTATCGAAGGCTTCTTGTTCATCATACAAATTCAACAAATTGTTCATTCCTCGCATTTGCTTCGGCGGAATTTCTAGCAGAAATATCTGAAAACAAAAAAACAGACGAACAAAATAGTAGAAGCACTAATATAATAAAAGTCATTGAATAATTTCGAATCTACTTATCCAATATCCACCACAGAAAAGAAACAGAGACGGAATGAATATTAATAAATCTATCTTGAAATTTATACTGAGCAAATGATCCATTTGTTCCTGGGGTTATATCGTCAAAATTCCATTCAAAAATTAAGAAAAGCCCTGAGCAGGAGCTTTTGAGCGCTCGTTATATGGGGAAACTTGAGATTGATACGAAATATAAGTATTAATGCAGAGTCTCATCACAATCGGAATTACATTTTGGAATTATTATCAGAAAATGCGATCCTCTTGAAATTTGCATAAATATTTAGTATAATCAGTCTTCATTCACAAAATAAATTTCACTCAAATGGATATCCTGTTATGAAAATATGAAGATCCTCTTCTCAATATTCCAATGAATTTTCTATAGTTCCTTTAACACTATGTCCACCAAATTCGCATGAAAACTCAGTATATCAGTCTTCATTCACCAAAGAAATTTCAAATTTCATCGGATATCCTGTTATGAAAATGAGCCTTATTATGAGCATCTTGCATGTGACCACAATATGTCATTCGATTGGTTTCGTTTTGTCTGGGATATGGAGGAACAAAATTAAGAATGGCCATATTTTTTGGAGCACCCTGTAGGATTTGGCTGGTTAACGAACTTAATCGCGGCATTTGGGAACAGAACTCACCCTGAAAATCTCAAGTCTCTTGGACAATCCCTTAGAAAGTTATCGTGTTAACGGCCGGACGGACGGCACCACGGACAAAATGAATTTGACCACGAATTCGTCATCAATGAGTCGAACCCTATTGTTTGAGACCACTTTCAAAATTCGAAAAATTACAGACATTTGGGCATACGATATTGCACTCGTTTAAGTAGGATGAGCACCCAATAAGAAACTATTATAACGACCATGACCTATTTTTAATAGAGGTAGGTAATCGATACTGAATTGTCCTAGGACGATTGAAGCCAGGAACTATTTCTGCAGGATCACAAATAAACTGTTTTGATTATAAATTGAATTCTATTATGATCTTCCCTTTTCCTTGACAAATTCCTTGGAATATAGGAAACCATTGATTCAAGGTTCCGTGATTTCAATCTGAAAGTATTACAATCTGAGATTAAAGAGATAATTGAATCTAAATTCTGAAAGAATAAAATTTATCCCAAATCTTGATCTTGATACCTGCAGTCTTCCTTGATTATGATATGCTACTATTATTCGAAAGGACAAGAAACCAAATTAAAATTTAATATCTGATACACTAATGATTATAATTTGTCTCGTCATCATACTAAATCGGAAGATAATAAGAACGTACCATGAAATAGAAGTCTAAGAGCCCTAGACCGGTGGAATTATATTATAAAGCTTGAATTGTTTTTGAGAACCACAGGAAAAAACAACAATGAAACTTGGGTTGTGGTGACTTTAACATATCACAAGATATTCAACTGCAATTTGACACAAATATTAACACTTCTCCAGTGTGCAAACATGTAATGTGCCAATTTTGATTACAAATCTAAATAGGACTATTTTACTAATGGTTTTATCGATGAAGAATTAATTATATGTACCAGTTTTGCCTTATTCAGTGTGCTTGGCATATCAACTTTTGTGCTAGCTGCTCATCCTCCGGCATAATACCATGGCTAACATAATAATAATAATAGTTCATAAAGTAAGCTATAACTTCAAAACTTCTTTTTGAAAATTTCAAGCTAACAGTGACTCATCGAAAAGGAGTTGCAGAAAGAATATCACCCTTTCGTTTGCTATCCAGACTGGCTTAATATCTCGAAGAAAGCTCTTTACATCTCTAATGAAACGTCAACGTTTGGGGTCCCATGATCGAAAAAAACTTTTTATTTGAATTCAAGGAATCTCATTTTTTCGATTGTAGGAGGTGTGTAGAGGCTGGTATATTCTGTATTTAGATGTGAATGGGCAAAGCTAAAAAGTCGTGTCAGTTAATTTTTTTTCTTATTTTCCACATTGCTCCCAAACTTTCAAATTCACCTTTCGACTCAAAGAAAAGAAAGACATAGCCTTTCGGGAATTCGCCAAGGGTACGCCCTGGGACCCGACGACCCGGTGCCCAAAGTTATCAGATTCCCGACGGCCTCTTCGCAACAGGATGTATCGCATAAATTAGAGCTGCCGAGATATTGGCGATCACAATGAAAAATCAAACGCCATGCTACCGAGTCAAGAGTCCTTCTGAGTGGAAGATCAAAATTAATGAATTCAAGAGTGAGTCCTTTCATTGGGATTAGCACTGCAGAGCTAATCAAAATGAACCATTTTATGAATACAAAAAAGGTTTGATAAGGGAAAACGCAAGTGAAAATCTGAAACATGAAAGTGGAGAATGATAATAATTAATGAATCGATCAAGATGAACAAATATTGAATTCATGCTACTTAACCGTCCCGTCATCGTTCAAAGAACCTACAAAAACGTAATAGGTATAATTAGACAGCCAGTTTCGTCCTTTTGGGGTTTTAAACAGTGTTGAGAGCGCTATGAAAGATTTGGGATGTGGGTCATTCTAGGACTCAATATTTCACGATCTGGCACTAGATACAACCTAAACAACCCCATCTCTTGAAACTCCTTCCGAAGATTCTTGGCGTTTTCGTTGATTTAAATAGAGTGTTCGATACAGTGTGTCACAGAAAATTTCTTGAGAAATTATATAACATGAGAATAAAAAGAAACTCTTCCAAAGTTGTTCTAGGTAATTGGATAGATTTTTACGTAACGTAAAATAAATATTGTTTCAGTAAGAAAAAACTAAATTTCATGTAATAAATCTGTAAAGAAACACTTCAGCAAAAATTAGATTGAGCCAATGCATTACAATCAAAAAAGTGTCTTTATATGTTTATAGTATAACAGGAACGGAGATAATGACCAAAATTGAAATTACCCAAATGTTATTTGGGCTTTAATTCGAAAACAAAAGAATATAAAGCAATGAGGTTGACGGCCATAATTAGGTTCCCCGAAAAAACACCACCGTAATGTGCCCTTCATTTTTCTCTATCTCGAGGGTAATCAGTTGTAGTTCATGGATCACCAAATTTGCCACCTGTACAGATAGTTATGATTGGGGAATATAAAAGTAGCAAGGGAAAGTGAAATGTGGGTTCCCAGGGAATCATTGGGGGGCTTTATTGTTAGTAATTTAATTATGGATAACTATTTCATATGCGGATGATACATGCATAGTCTTCAAATACTGGAAAGAGACCAAACATTTGACAATCATAGAATTGAGCAAGATTAAACTGTGATCTGATTTCAATCTTTATCTATAAATTTGGCTAACACTTTCTGCTGTCCTAACCGATCACTCGCCTGATTTTTGTATTCTTTATTTGGCTATCCAGCATTTCATGAAGATGAAGATGACTATAAAATATTTAGATATCATACTGGATTCTCATTTCAGATGGGACATCCCAGTCGAAAGGGGACATAAAAATCTCAGAAAGATAATGCAAAATGTAGCTTACGAGAAAATTTTCTTGCTTAGAATCAATGAAACTCTGTTTTTTCGCCGTTGTGGAATCTATCTTGCAATATGATATACTCTGGTTAGGTGCTTCAGCCGAAACATATTTCAATGAAATTGAAAAAAAAATTTTAAATTTCAAAAAAGGGAATGAGTTCATTATCATTATCAATTGGGAGTGCTGGATCCTAGGCAACTCTATGTAAGGGCTCTGATTTTGTCTAAGCCAAAACATAGGATGGAATTGAATTTGCGATATCAATCAAGCTAAAAGAGGTTAGGAGGCTCAAAATTCGAGGAAAAGAGAAGATCTCTCTTTAGTATAGGTTGCTCAAGTTCAACAACTCATGTCTCCTGACATGATCTTAGAAAGGCTGTCTTTTCAGAACCAATCGTTGGTTGAGGAGTAAAGTTGGGTTTTATCGTCTCTTGTTATTTTTTTATCCGCCTGACAGATCGATTGTTTTCTCTCCCACGATTTTCTTTCCATATTGAAGCTGTTAATTAAGCAACATGGAGGAAAACTTTCAGTGGTATACACACTTTCTCAATTTATCATTTTTAATTTTATTGTTTTTACGGATGCTATATATTTTTTCGCCTTAATTGTTTACTTCTGAAGGAGCAGTACGTTATACCTTGAAATATTGGATCCTAGAATGACTCATGTAATTCACAGCTACCTCAACACTGCTGAGCCCCATTATAGAGAAACAGCGTCTGTGAAATCAACATACGGCTGTGGAGGTTATTTGAAAATTGACGAGACAAGGTTTGTAGTCTATATAGTTACAATGTCCACTCAAGCACTTTTTCTATCTTGACTGGGTGTGAAAGTGATCAGACCTCTGAGATTCACAAAACCAATCATCATAAGCCGAACAGTGTGATATAGAGTAGGTACTGGAGTGCCTCATATCATTCAGAGATATTTCCATATTGACGAGCCCCAATGGGGTGAAACAGCCGGTCTGTGGATGCTCTGTATGACTTTATCTCTTCACGTTTGACGAGACTAGCTTCGAAGTGTGAGTTACAAAATTCTCGACTTTCATACTGATAAGCTTGAGGGTTCTCATCTCTAGTTCAAGATTCAATAACTATGTAGTTACTGTATACATTTCTCTGTTCATCTCCTAATAAGAACGCCATGACTCACGAAAAACTTTTCTTGTCCCAACCCAGTACCCAGTCTTGCCCTTTTCAGGATCAGCCCATGATCGTCTCCGAAGAAGTCGACTATGGTAGGAATGGTCTTAAGTATTCCACCCAGGTACCCGTCGATGATGGCACTCTCCGTACGTTCTCCGTACCTGCTGCAGCTGTCTGCAGGACCTCATCTTCGGCGCCGTTTTAGACCGCTCGGACGTTGCGGTATCAGTCGCGATATCTGCGAGTACTTTCGGGGTCTCGCACGCGAAACTAAGTAGATTTACACGGTGCGCGACCTGGTGGTGTATGTGGAGTGCAGTTGGTGATATAAATGGATCTGCGATGGAGATGTGAGTTTTATCTTGATTTTGATTTTTTTCTGTTATGAAAAATAATTCGTTTTATTTTCACCGCACGTCCATTTACCCATGTACTACTAGATTCAGATTAGATCGGTGCCGACTGACAAAATACTACCTTTCTGCACTTGGATCAATGGGGTTTTTTGTGTCTTTCCATTCTAAAGCCACATTCTTCTCAGGAAATAATTCGCAATATATTGATGAACGACAAAAAGTCGTTAAGTTTACTTCTGAACATTGTAGCGTTTGAAATGTTTTAAGCTGAAGTTGCGATGTTGTTGTTAACACCATCTTTATTCCAATTACGAAATTATATCACATTACTGAATTATTAACTTAGAACACATTGTCTTTTGATTTCATTTTCATTGATGTTTCCCAGATGGCACGCGAATCTTATTAACGTCCATTTTCTTGAAATAATATTCATTCCGATTCCGATATTTGAGAGCTAAAGAGATAATAACTTGTTGTAAGGATTTGATCGATTTTCATACTGTTCCCGATATCAATTGCCGATATTTCAAAATCACGTCATAGTACGAATTTGGAAAATATTGAAACCCTTCTCTAGAAGGTGAGTTGAATAAATTTAACATTTTTTTAACGGCCATTCTGTTGATAACAGTTGGTAACAGAATATGAATTTTCAGGGTTTTTTTTGGTATACGAAGTTTTGAAATTTTGATTACGCCTGCCATTCTGGACGACATCAATTTGTATTGAATCAGTTCTGACGACTCCAATTTCATCCCCAATACAATTGTTGAGAAACATTACACGGAAGTCTGTGGAATCCACTCTGAGAGAACTCCTGTATCGTGACCACCAGAAAAAGCGAATAAAGTGTTTGTACCTCAGGTATTTTTTTATGGACATTCTAAGTATATACACCAATTACTTTAACAACTCTGTCATTTATTGGTTTGTGATAGAAGAACTTATTTTTTTTTATAAAAACCAATTGGCGCCCTTAAATTTTTGATATTACACATTTCATTTAAAAAACCCACTTCCAATTTGCTCACCGGCGAAAAGCTGCCGTACGCTTGTGTAAACTTTTTTTTTTAAATAAGATTATTAGTTGAAAATTAAATAATATCTTTGAATAAATTCAATTTACGTTACACAATATTTTGGCGCCCAAACGTGGGGCGAAATCATCTTGATTTGTAAAATTTTCAGTACCTAAATATTTTTTATTCGGTTTTTGTAACTTGATATTTCTCAAATCCAATTTTCTAAATTTTCCTTTCGTAAAATTAATCCATGAGGACAGAGTTTATTTATGTTATCATCATATGAATGAATACTCAACATATGTATCTTGAATGTATGAATATTTCTTATATTTGTTGTGTTTATATGATTTACATTGTTAAGTTTGGGTTCTCACAGATTTCACATTCCTTATTTTTTTGTTCGCATATTATTGGAGTTAATATTCATACGTTGATTATTTGAATTTTGACTTTACACGAATAAGACAATTATGAAGCCAGTTCACTTATTAATACATGAGTTGAATTATGAATTAAAAATTAGAGGTGTTATTAGTACTAGAAGTCAGGATGATAAACGAAAAATTTTAAGTAGACTATTAGAAAGACAAAATTTAGATCAAAAATCAGTTTTAACAGATCCCAACTTCAGCTTCAAAACCGAACAACACGAAATTAATAGTACTCTTGAATCTATAACTCAGTTAGTAATTGATTTCGAAGGCAATACTTCAGATTCTATTTTCAAAAGGTTTCAATCACGCATGTCTCATGTTATTGGTAGAATCCAACGCTTGCCGATTGATGTAAAAGATGAAGACGCCGAAGAGCGACAAGAATATAAAAATGAATCTTATGCTACGTGCTTAACATTAGAGGCAGACTTGTACGAAAAAGTTAAGGAACCAGATCCATCAATTGTTTCGATTAACTCTGGTCAAGTTTTTTGCGGTAATGCATCATCCTCAACTGTGCCTACCACTAGTTCTAATATAGTAAAGTCTATTCCGATATACAAATGGGGTGAAACTTTTAACGGCGATAAAAACAAGTTATGTTCGTTTTTAGAAAATATAGAAGATTTAAGAAAAGCCCGCCATGTGAGCAAGACAGACTTATTTGATTCGGCCATTGATCTTTTTGTTGGAGATGCTAGATTTTGGTTACGCCAAATAGTTTCGGAAGTTGAGGATTGGGATTCTTTAATAGCTGCATTGAAGCGAGATTTTCAACCTCCGAACCACGATGATAATTTATGGGAGGAAATAAAATCACGAAAACAGTTTAGACACGAATCAGTCACTATTTATTTTGCTAAAATGAACCAACTTTTCAAACGCTTAACTAGAGAACCAGCTGATCATACTAAGTTAAAGTTTATTCAGAAAAATTATTGCCAGAATATAGAAAAGCATTAGCTATGACCGAGATAAATAATTCTTCTGAATTGTATAAACACGTTAAGAGATTGGAAGATAGCGAGTATCTTTTAATCAACTCTGAACATACCTCTGATTCCGTGAAGTGCGCCAAGACTAAAAAGAATAATTTTTATGTAGCCAGTGTTAACGTAAAGGACCATAGTAATGATTCTTTCAATCCCCCTAATAAAAATTCAGATAATACTTGTTGGAATTGTCATAAGCCAGGACATGTTTATGGACAATGTAAGCTCAAAAGAACTTCCAGGTTTTGCTTTCGATGTGGTGCATCAGGTGAAACTGTGAATACCTGTAAGCACTGTTCGAAAAACTAGATTGCGAAAACGTTCTGTAGTCCGGCGCTTTCTCATAACAATAGGACTGCATCAATCGATTGTTACAATTTTGATAAAGAAGACTGGGAAAAATGGAAGAAAACGGTTTCTGATTTTTATAAAAGTAGCTCAAATCAATGTTATCAAAATCTTTCAATATTTGTAATAAACCTAACGATAATCGACCTTTCATTCAAGTTAAATTAGTAAATACTTCCATTATTGCATTACTAGATTCCGGATCGAACGTATCAATTGTGGGACAAGACGGTTTAAAAATTTTATCGGAACTCAAGTTAAAAGTATTTCCTGCAAATCTTAAGTCTGTTACAACAGCCGATAATAAACAACAAGAAGTTGCAGGAGTAGTTTACTTACCGATTCTAATAGATCGTCAATGTCATTGCTTGGAGGCTTTTGTGGTCCCTAATTTGACGCATCCATTCATTTTTGGCTCCGATTTTTGTCGAAAATTCAAATTAAAAATTGATTATCGAGATAATTCGTGGAACATGCAAACAAACATTCTGATGTAGATAATTTTTCAGATGCATCTGTTAAAGTTACCCCATCTATAAATTCAATCGATGATTTAGATTCCGAACAACGGAAAATTGCGGAAGATGTGGTTAAATCGTACGATATTATTGATGGTAAAAATCGTTTAGGTCTCACACAGGAGATTTCGTTATCAATAGATACGGGAGATGCCAAACCATTCCGTCATAAACAATACCCTCTTTCGCCATACATGACTAAAATACTCCATTCAGAGTTAGATGAGATGCTTAAACTAAAGGTAGTTGAACCATCACACTCTCCTTGGTCAAGTCCAGTTTTACTAGTGAAGAAGAAAAATAATGAACACCGATTTTGTTTCGATGGACGAAAACTTAATGAGATTACAAAGCATGATGCGTATCCTCTTCCACGGGTAGATTCTATTCTACGAAATCTTTCAGGTGCTAAATATATATCGAGCATTGATTTAAAGAAATCTTTTTGGCAAATTCCATTAGATGCTGAATCTCGCGAAAAAACCGCATTTAGTATAGCAGGCAGGGGTTTATTTCAATTTAGGGTGACTCCATTTGGTTTACGCAATAGTGCTCAAGCTCAGCAGCGGTTGGTAGATAAAGTATTCGGCCCAGAATTGGAGCCATTTGTGTTCGTTTATCTCGATGACATTATTATCATTTCATCATCATTTGAACATCACGTAGAATTATTGAAAGAAGTTTTAAAACGTCTGTCAAAAGCTAATTTAACTGTAAATCTTGATAAATGTCAGTTTTTCCGTTCTTCAATTAAATATTTAGGATTCATTGTAGATTCTAACGGCCTCAGAACCGATCCTGATAAAGTAATTGCTATGGTTAACTTTCCAAGACCATCTACTAGTACCGATATAAAGAAATTTGTTGGTATGTGCTCTTGGTACAGATCTTTTATACCTAATTTTTCGTCATTACTTTCCCAATTAACGATCTAATTAAAGGAAAGAAAAAGCGTCAACTTATTAATGGACAAAAGCAGCAGAGGAATCATTCCTCAAAATAAAAGATCTGTTAGTATCATCCCCCATATTGACTTCTCCTGATTTCAATTCCCCATTCACCATTCAAAGTGATGCATCCTCAACTGGAGTGGGAGGTGTTTTGACACAAGTACAGGATGGCCAGGAAAAAGTCATAGCCTATGCGAGTAGAACACTGTCCCGCGCAGAACGTAATTATTCAGTTACTGAAAGAGAACTCTTGGGACTGATATTTTGTTTAGAAAAATTTAGACCTTACGTAGAAGGCACTAAATTCACAGTAATAACCGATCACTACTCACTGCTATGGTTGAATAAACTAGATAACCCTACTGGACGCCTAGCTCGATGGTCCGTTCGTTTGGCGCAATTCAATTTTGAATGAAGCATCGTAAAGGCAAATTAAATGTTGTGCCTGATTTTCTTTCGAGAATTGATCATTCTCTCGAAGTTAATGCCATTCATTTCGATAGAGAAAACATTGATTCATGGTATACTAATTTGAAATCAAAAATTCTTAAAAATCCTGATCTATATCCTCAGTGGAAAGTTGAAGATGGCATGCTTTATAAGTTTGTACCTACTTCTATACCGATGACAAGTAATATTCATGAATGGAAATGTGTCATTCCTAAAACACAACGTAGATCTATTATTGAATCTTGTCATGAGCCACCTAGTGCTGGACATTTTGGTTTTTATAAAACCTTAGCCAGAGTTTCTGAACTATATTATTGGCCCAAGATGAGAGCTGATATTTTAAGATTTGTTCGGTATTGTAAAATATGTGGCGCTCAAAAATTTTCTAATCGTAAAGGATTAGGTCTGATGGGTTCAGAAAAGAACGTTCAATTTCCGTGGCAAATAATAGCTATGGATCTCATTGGTCCACTACCACGCTCAAAGAAAGGAAACACCTATTTGTTGGTAATAGGAGATTGGTTTTTACCAAATATTCTGTTCTTAAACCACTACGTGTTGCCTCTGCTCAAATATTGTAAAATATGTAGAATCAGAAATTTCTTGAAATTTGGCGTGCCTCAATTTATCATTGCGGATAATGGTAGTCAATTTGCTGGACGTGCAATGAAAGAATTGGCTAATGCCTATAAAGTGCAGAAAATATGGTTTACTGCTGTGTATTCGCCACAATGCGATTTCGTCGAAAGAACTAACAGAACTGTTGGTACGGCTATTCGATGCTATATTGAAGAAAATAATCACTCGGATTGGGACAAAGAAATAGATAAAATTTCTCATGCTTTGAATACGGGCAAAACATGAAGTGACGGGCTATTCCCCGGCATTTCTAAATTTTGGCAGAAATATTCCTCTTTCTGGCGACTATTATGGAAAAATTACGTCCACTTCAGGTATCGAATTATTACCTGAAAATCGCAATTCGTTCGCAGAAGATTTGAAACCTTTGAAGGATATTTTCAAAATGTTCAGGAAAAACTTCATGCTGCATATCAGCGAAATTCCAGAGCGTATAATTTACGTAGAAAGGATGCTACTTTCAATTGCGGCGATAGAGTTTGGCGTAGAAACAAAGTTCTTTCGGATGCAAGTAAAAGATTTTCTGCGAAACTAGCGCCCAAATATGTTCTCCGTAAGGTGAAACGAAAAATTTCTCGCCTATGTTACGAATTAGAAGATTTGAATAGTAATTCTGATGGTGTATGGCACATAAAGGATTTGAAAACCTTACTTCGGCTCAAACTCTGACGTATCAGTCTCTTAATTCTCCCGTTTACCTCTCTTTTACGTTTTCATTATTGAATATTCCCGTGTCGTTCTTATAAAGATTTTATTATCAAAAACTAATATACCGCTTCAATCACGAAACTTCCTGTTTCTTATTTATCGCCTGACGTTCATTTTTCTATTAATTTATACGATAGTTATAAATTATCGATTATGTCGTATTTTTAAAAAAAATCGGATTTGTCTGTTGATGTAAATATTCAATAGATCAGAATATAAGTGTGTATGAATGAGTTATAGAAGATAGGAATAGGGTTAGGATAGGATAGGATTAGCGATAAAAATAGGTTAGCTTAGCAGTAAAGTTAGATATAAGTAATATATAGCACATAAGGTTAAAATAGGATTACTTAAAAAAAAAATGAGGTTTAATAAGTACTATCAACACAAATTTTTTTTCTAAAAAAAAAATTCTTTAGAAGGGGGGTGGTGTAGCGTTTGAAATGTTTTAAGCTGAAGTTGCGATGTTGTTGTTAACACCATCTTTATTCCAATTACGAAATTATATCACATTACTGAATTATTAACTTAGAACACATTGTCTTTTGATTTCATTTTCATTGATGTTTCCCAGATGGCACGCGAATCTTATTAACGTCCATTTTCTTGAAATAATATTCATTCCGATTCCGATATTTGAGAGCTAAAGAGATAATAACTTGTTGTAAGGATTTGATCGATTTTCATACTGTTCCCGATATCAATTGCCGATATTTCAAAATCACGTCATAGTACGAATTTGGAAAATATTGAAACACTTCTCTAGAAGGTGAGTTGAATAAATTTAACATGTTTTTTAAAGGCCTTTCTGTTGATAACAGTTGGTAACAGAATATGAATTTTCAGGGTTTTTTTTGGTATACAAGTTTTGAAATTTTGATTACGCCTGCCATTCTGGACGACATCAATTGTATTGAATCAGTTCTGACGACTCCAATTTCATCCCCAATACAATGTTGAGAAAACATTACACGGAAGTCTGTGGAATCCACTCTGAGAGAACTCCTGTATCGTGACCACCAGAAAAAGCGAATAAAGTGTTTGTACCTCAGGTATTTTTTTATGGACATTCTAAGTATATACACCAATTACTTGAAAATCTTTAACAACTCTGTCATTTATTGGTTTGTGATAGAAGAACTTATTTTTTTGATTAAAAACCAATTGGCGCCCTTAAATTTTTGATATTAGACATTTCATTTAAAAAACCCAAAATTCCAATTTGCTCACCGGCGAAAAGCTGCCGTACGTTGTGTAAACTGTTTTTTTTAAATAAGATTATTAGTTGAAAATTAAATAATATCTTTGACATAAATTCAATTTACGTTACAACATTTTAGATTTAAATAGGATTTGAATTTGAATCTTAATTTAATAAAATGAAACCAATAGCGATGGAGATGACAATTATGGTTTTACTTTGAATTTTTTTGTAAGATAAAAATTTTATAACTTGTTATGGTATTTGAGTGATTGTACGTCTACGCTTATTTCTGATAAATTAGATTAAGATACATATTACAGGGTGTCTGATTTGTTTCCGACAAACTGAAATGGGTGATAGATACATCATTTTGAGCCAAAAAAGTTTCTATGAACATGAGTCCGAAATGCTCGTTCCGAGATAAAGGGTGTTAAAGTTGAAAAATAATTCGCGTTTTCTTTAATATCTTTCGACTGATTTCAAATAATTAGATGAAAGTTGGTACATAGGATTTTTTTTAGGTGAGAATTCCCATTTGTTGTCGATTTGGGTGTATTCTCTAGAGGGTGCCACTGGCATTCATTTCGTCCCCTTTAAACCGTTGCAACTTTTTTGTGCTACCTGTACGTCATTTTAGACTAGAAAAATCGATTCCTCTGACTTTTCTAGTTACGAAAGGTATACTTATTTAAGTTGCTAGGAGCACACCGTTTCAGAGAAAAAGCATTTAAAGCCAAATCAATATTATGGTAATCTCTAGAAACATGTAAAAACAAATTTGTAATAATTTTAAATTGAATATTTTTTAGGAGTAACAATTTAGAACAAAAACAAAATAACATAATAATTTTTAAAGAGGTGTTCGAAATGTCCACCGTTCTGCCATATTCTATGGAACACCCTGTACATTTGGCTGGTTAACGAAAATAACCGAGGGCATTTGGGAATCGAACATACCCTAAAAATTTCAAGTCTCTAGGACAATCCCTTTGAAAGTTATCCTGCTAACAACCGGCCGGACGAACCGACGACCCCACGGACAGAATTCGTCATCAGGGAGTTGAACCTTATCGTTTGACAGATTTAAGGTCATATCAAATACAATATTTCGACACTAGAATAATACAATTCAAATTCTGCTGTAAGATATTTTGTACAGCGCACCATTACAGCAGGAAAATGAAGTTTTTCGAATTTGAAAATTTTGTCTGAAACAAAAGCGAAATAGTAAACTCACCAATACTTTTGAAAATTTCAGAAACAATATGAATTTCGGAAAACAAATATGAACTCGTTATAAACTACGGGCCCGGTCGGAAAAATTATGGGTCATTGAACCATCAGGTGACCTATCTATAACGATATAATAAGAGCATAAAATAATAAGATTCAGCACTATGCCTTCACTTGTAAGCTGGGGAGTCACAAAGTCGAATTTTTTTTTCATTTTCCGACAATCACCAGGGTAAATTTGGTCATTTGATTTTGTACGGCATCTGTGTCATACTATTTTCAATACTGCTTCTAATCCATTATTCCACAACGCCGTACAAAATCATGCGACAAGGGGAAAAAATCTAGGGTTTGCAATTCCCTCTCCTTTCCGTAGTCCAAGGGGTGATTTGACACAACATAAAATAAATTTATTTTGAAAGTATATTATTACAAACTTATGACATGTCAGAAATATAAACTCAATGAAACAGGGGATGAAAGCTTGCCTTAAATCGACGAGAAGAAGAATCAGAAGAGGTAGGATATTATTGATAGTTTCGTGACGCATCGGAAGTACCTTAAACACCAACCGTGTTCGATGCCACGCGTGGGAACTCCGCATTATCTAAGCCACACATATCTCCAACTTATGAATGAACCCCGACTAGTACAACTCCATTACCGCCTACGGACCATTTTTACAGCCACCCCGTACATTCAATTATATGTCATCACGGTTCTCGGCGCAAAAATACGCCCACGTTCACGCGACACACGAATAGTACCAACATGACGAGATAAAAACGACGTTAAGTTAAGCCAACTTTCTACTCCAGACGGCCGGGGGCGTTACATTTCTACCGCCCTGACGAAAAAACTAAAAAAGGCCGGTGAACGAACCAATTTGCGATAGCGGTTAGAAATTCATTCAATGGTAGTTATTAAAATCGAGTTTATGAGGCAATTAAACGTGTCATTTGCGTTTTTAGGATTGACAAGCATGCCAACGACGATTTTATGAAGGGAACGAATTGCAGAGGCAAGCCGACAGCGACAGTGGCGTTTCCACCGGGGAGATAGAGATATTATGGTTGTAATCGCCCAGGTGCAATTTTAACTGATTGTGCAATTCACGAAAAGAAACCAAAACCCAATAGTTCGATTGCAAAATTTATAAATTTTCTTTTCAAAAACGGAAACTTCCAGGAATGGATTATTGCTAAGTAAAAGAGAATAATGGGAACGGAAATACACCGACTATAATCACAAAGAAATACCGTAAAATGGTATACAGATGGTTCCAAAATCTCTACAGGAGCTGGCGCTGGGATATACGGGCCAAGTACCAAGCGTACACTGACTGTCGCTAGGCTTCTGTATGAGCGTCTTTCAAGCTGAAATCTTAGCTATTGAAAGATGTCTACATATAAATCTGAAAAGAAACTATCAGAAGTGCGATATAGCCATACACTCAGATAGTCAAGCTACTATTAAAGCACTGAGCTCTTACGTCATCGACTCAAAGCTGATCTGGAAGTGCCGAAACAAAATCAATGAGGTAGGTAAGAAAATAATGTCTTTTAATCTGGGTTCCCATCCATTCGGGAATCAAAGGAAACTAACAGCCAATACTCTTGCCAAAGAAGAGTAAGAATGTCACTCATTGGCCTAGCACCGTCTCTGGTATAGGTAAATGTACCTATAAGGAGTTCTAGAGAAGGAGAAAGCCGAGAATGAAAAACTCTGGCGAAATCTCCCAGAGATGAATCATTCCACTAAGTTCCTTCGAAACTTTGAAACAGCAGATCCAAAAGATATATGAATCTGGTAAGAAACAATTACACTTCCTCACTGGCTCTCTTACAGGACACTGCCGCCTCAGGAAGCACCCGTTGAGGACGGGATTATCGAAGACTGACGAGTGTAGGTTCTGTGGGGAGGAGAAAGAAACCCCCATTCACCAAATCACGGAATACTTTGCCATTGCGAGTCTGAGAAAAAAATGCCATGGGCGAGAAACTTGTTGGAGTGAGGACCTAGCCTCGTTGAAGCCTTCACAGATATTGGATTTCATCAAATCTCCGGAACTGGAAAGCGAGCTGTGAAGGTGTGGTCAGAACAGCTCTGAAAGTGGACACAATAGACGTTAAGGTCGCAGTGAACTGTAACCAATGTAAGTTATAGTTATAGTTAAAACTATAACTATATAACACAGCAGGTCAAAGACAAGCGAAGAGACTGATTGCACCTGCCAAAAAGGAATGCTTGCCAAGCTCTATCATTGTCATAAAAGAGTGGAGGCAGCTCACTGGGGAAAATTTTGGGGTCGTCGTGACGCACCTTGTCGGACCGCAATAAAGAAATTGGTGGGGAAAAGTTCGAGCTGTTGGGACAAGTAAGTGATGTAAAGAATAAAACCCGTGCACTTGCTCAAGAACAGCCGAAAGATATTGTTGCTGTAGCCAAAAGTGTTGAATTCTTTGGAATTAGGCATTCCACAAACGTCATAACATTACTGGACAACGTTTACATTCAACAAGACGGCGCTACGGCCACACAAGCAACGAAACCATTGATCTTTTGTGGGAAAGTTTCCGAACCGTGTTATCTCCCGAAGGGGTGTATACAATTGGCCGCCGAGAACTTGTGATTAACACCTTGTGACTTCTTCCTTTGGGGCCACGTGAAAGAGAAGGTCTAGGCCAATAGCCCAGCGTCGATTCAAGACCTCAAAGATGGAATTCGTGAGGCTATCGAGTACATAGGCCAGCCACTTTGCGATTTGGTTATGGAAAATTTCACTTAAAGGATATGGACCTGTAAGCGTGGCCGTTGTGGTTATTTGCCTGATGTTATTTACTACTATTCACGGCATAGCTTCTTCTTTATAATGAAATAAACATCCGATCATTTATATTGAAAGATGGCATTTTCTCCGAATATCAAAATAACACCTCTCATTGGAAAACCCTTTATAACCATCTCCCAAAGGAAATTAAACTAAGCCATTGCTATGAAGAAACTACTTAGACTACTTTTGTTCTCGAAGTGGTGCACTCTGTTGATGAATTTTCGTCACAACTCAAGTGTTCAAGTAAATATTACTTTTTGAATTTTACTGTTATATTGCTGTTGTATGACTATTTATCATTATCTCTTGTTTTCGTGCTAATTTGTCAAATTCGGTGAGATTTTCTTTTGATGAAGGGAACATTCAGCAGCAAGCTCAGCGCCTAGAGCAGTGGCAGCTCTGTAGATTCTCGACATAATTATAATATTGTTAACAGTATAGAATGAACCACAAAGAGTGAGCCATATACGATACAATTAACATAAATCCAGTAGCCAATAATAATAATAAATAATAATAATAATGAAAGGGTAGATGAGAAGACACGCAAAAGTGAATTGGTTTTCGTGCCAATCAACCCTACCTTATTCTAAAAATATCTACACTCTCACAACTTGCATACTCCAATTAAAATTCAGTCCACGAAGACATCTCCTACAACTAACACGATGTTTTTTCCTGTTCAAGGAACGGCGGAGACAGTGGCGTCCGTGACCCATGGCAGCACGCGAAGGCACGTCAAACGTGGACTCTCTCCAGCTGCTTTTCGTCATTGATAATCTGCAAGACCTGGCCATATCTGGTAAGATCTCTTACGAGTGCTACCGACGATGGGGGCACTTATTATATCCTAGATGGGAAAGGTACGATTGTTGCTGAAACAGTTAAGGCGTTTTAGCATGCAACAGTAGCAACTTCTGCAGGATTAACTGTGTGGTAATTCAATGGTGCGCCTTAAACAAAGATTCGTATGATGGTGGATAAAAAAAACGAAGGTATTGTTGTGTTTAAGTACAATAAATAATTATTATGTCAGGTTCCGAAACGATTGATATACAGGGTGTCCCATTACTCGACGTCAACCCGGAAACGGGTGAAAATGCAAGTAATGCTGGTTGTCTGAAAAATAAAAAAAAATCTAAGTTGCATGATTTTAAAATAACAGGCATTTAAAAAAACACGCAAAATTCCACACCCTGTGACAGTCTTTTGCTCCGTTGCCACAAATATCAACTTTTTCCAACTTTTTTCTTTGCTGTGTAACCTTGAATAATGCTTGTCTAAACTGTAATCAAAATTTTGATACCAGCTGCTCTAGGTTTCATAAAAATAGGGCTCACTTCTCGGAGAAAAAAATTCGAAATAAACAATTGCCTAGTTTCAACTGACTGTATTGAAAAAAAAATGTACTACGTAGGTTTGGCATGTTTTTTCAAAAGTTGGCGCATTTAGTGAGGATTCCAAAATGGTATAATACTTGTTTAATTGTAGCTGCCGTAGTTCAAATTTATTTTCGATTGCCTTTGAATACACTTTTTCGTTAACTGCTTCCCAGTAATAGAGTCCAATGGGTTCAAGTCCGGTGAACGGGCCGGCCACGAGATTGGACCAGAACGTCCGATCCATCTTCCGGAAAAAATGTTACCAGAAAAAAAATTCAGAGAGAAATTTCTCACGAAAAATTTTTTCTGGAAAAATTATTTTCTCTGGAAATTTTTTTTTTCTGATAACATTTTTTCCCGGAAGATGGATCGGACGTTCTGGTCCAATCTCGTGGCCGGCCCGTTCACCGGACTTGAATCCATTGAACTCTATTACTGGGAAGCAGTTAACGAAAAAGTGTATTCAAAGGCAATCGAAAATAAATTTGAACTACGGCAGCTACAATTAAACAAGTATTATACCATTTTGGATCCTCACTAAATGCGCCAACTTTTGAAAAACATGCCAAACCTACGTAGTACATTTTTTTTCAATACAGTCAGTTGAAACTAGGCAATTGTTTATTTCGAATTTTTTTCTGAGAAGTAAGCCATATTTTTATGAAACCTAGATCAGCTGGTATCAAAATTTTGATTACAGTTTAGACAAGCATTATTCAAGGTTACACAGCAAAGAAAAAAGTTGGAAAAAGTTGATATTTGTGGCAACAGGAGCGAAAAGACTGTCACAGGGTGTGGAATTTTGCGTGTTTTTTAAATGCGCATTATTTTAAAATCATGCAACTTAGATTTTTTTTATATTTTTCTGACAACCAGCATTACTTGCCTTTTCACCGGTTCCGGGTTGACGTCGAGTAATGGGACACCTGTATATGCTTTCAATATACACGTTTCGATGGGAGTGAAATAACTCAGTTACTTTGGAGAGAATGTCTACTGATGTTGATTATTCTTAATTTACTTCCACTCCACTTCATTTTACTAATAAAGACTTCGCCAACGAAATCAAGACACCGGCTCTGTAGGTTGCAGAGTGGTTCTTATTGAGAATGAACTATGTATGTTTGGATGAGGGTTAAATGAGAGTGTCATTTTCAGTCCAATCGATTCCATTACAGGGTAGGTGTAAATGGTATCAATTATCTGACCCTCACAGTCCTTTTTCAACTGACTTCGAATGCAACTTGATCATTGATGATTACGCTGGAAGACTTGGAAAAAGCGTCTTACTTCTCAGACACCTATGTATGTATCATTCAGATGACTTAGTACTTTTCCTTGGTTGAGTGCTTTGCTGCCAGTTCTAAAATATTTGGTATACAAGGTCGCGCAATTAAAATGTCAGTGGATGGTTTCAGAATAAGCTGCAAGGTATTTTACAAAGACCTATGCATATCGCAAAATATGGTTTTACAAAGTGAGGGTATGGTTTTCTAAAGAAAGGATAAGATTTTACAAAATGAGAATATGGTTTCAGGAAATCTCTAGTATATCAAGCAAATACTAGCTTTCACCCGCGACTTCGTCCGCATAAGTTTTTTGTTTTCTCCCGGCAGATTAATAGTTTTGGTCGTACGTAATGTGATTCTAGACAGAAGTTTAATGTTGTAGATAGGTAGCTGTGTATAGGTTCCGTAAGTAAGTAAAGTAAAGTAGTCTGAATTTTGGTACCTTCCTACCCTATAAGTTAAGTAGTGTGATGGAATGTCGCTAAGTTCGATCCAAGTAAAACTGTTAAATAAAGACAGTTGCATCAAAATTTCATCATAAATTCCCTAAGTTATGGCGCCTACCGACCCTCTAAGTTAGGAGAGTGATCAAATACTAACTTGAAGTCTTAGTAACACTCAGTAAAAAAAACATCAAAATCATTTCAGTAGCTATGGCGTCTTATAAAATCCGTTCAGACGTTAAGCGTGAGTGAGGTAAACTTTTAAAAAAACGATTAAAATCACTAACTCAATTAGTTTCTGCCTACTGCCTACGCCTTAAGTACCTACGATAGCATGACTATTAGTAGCCCATGTCCTTTCTGGGTTACTATCTATCACCTAACTAAATTTCATCAAAATCCGTTCAGCGTTGAGACCTGATAGAGCAAAACTCCCAGCAAAAACCATAAAAAAAATCACTAACTCTATTCAGTTTTCTGCCTACTTCCTACCCCCTAAGTACAATGACGTGATCATTTTGATCTGATATCCCCTAAGAACGATGGCATGATTATTTATAGCCTATGACCATTTCTAGGTTATCATCTATCACCATACCAAATTTCATCAAAATCCGTTCAGCCGTTTAGGCGTGAAAGAGTAACAGACAGACAGATAGACAGACAGAGTTACTTTCGCATTTATAATATTAGTATTGCTATTTTGGTATTACCCTCAAACTTTCAATAAATATCGATTGAATATTCGAGGAGACACAAATTTTCGTCGAAATTACATATTCAATAATCATGAACATACTTCGATAGTAATTGACACCCAGTATCATAGTCATTGGCATAATTTCATCTCACTTTTACATCAATTTTGACTATTATATCATCCTGCTTTCTCTCACTCATACATTCTCATTATATGGGTCATTGAGACACATAATAAAAATAATCGAGAAATAACAAAAAGTATTAGTGATCTTCACATATATACCGATAATAAAACTATGGTGATATCTAGGGTCTCTCATCTGTGCCTCATATTTCAGGATGTTTTATTTCTATTTGAGATTATCATTCTGAAAACGATATCATAGATATTTGGCCCGAGATTTTGTCTTAGTGTCAATAAGTGTACATGTTTACTTAAGAATAGCCCATAAATTGCGTATATTTTCCGATTTGTTCCGTTTCATATTCGTTAGAAGTTTTCTATGGTTGGAAGGTTCCAAGGATATTTAATTGATGTAAGTAAACCCGTCAATGATTAATGTATTAGGGTAAAGCCTATGTCAATCACTGTTCGATGCCATATTATTGACACATTTATTGGCATATGGTTTGAACTTAATATATAATCATTGAAAGGTTTACTTACATCAATTAAATATTCCTACTATCAGCGTGTCAACAACTGAACCTCTAACCCTAACATTGATATTTTCGTACGCAGTTTTTTAAGCAAAACATGAATAAACCATCTTTCAGATTCAAGAAACGTGAAACTTCTCATCGTAAAGTATATCGCGAATATACTACAACAGTACCGAGAAAAACCCAGATAATAATCCCATAATATTTATATCTCCACTGAAACAATAGGCACAGAAAGACACGATCACGCGCTGTTACGTAACCCAGTTTCAAAGAATAACATTATATTTAGAAAAGAAAAAAGTTAGAAAGCGTTACAATGTAGATCTGCTGTGTCAGCTACACACATTTCAGGGAAGATCAAACATCAGATAGCTCTATTTGACTCAAGCTCAGGGTTTTGCACAGGGATATCAAGCGATGACGTGCATCTTAGGCCTAATATGGATGATTCTCACGTGACGTGTATGTGTTTTTTTCCGCTTTGGTCGCGGTGTAATCTGAGAATTTATGGACACATTAGTGCACTCCTGATGCAACAACGGTCGAAGTCAGGGAATTTCTTGTGAAACTGGATATGGTGAGCCTAATCGATAAGTTATGTCGTTTATGGATGTATGAAAGTCGATTTGAATTGATTTTCTTCAGCTTTGAGGAAATGTTTAGACCTTTTCATTATTAACATAACAAGGATTTAATGTTAGGGAAGATCTATTTACAAAACATAAATAATTGTGTTGTGAAAACACAACGGAAAAATCAGCAATTCTAGAGAGCTTGGATGTGAAGTTTGAAGCCTTTGCAAGCACTTGTTCATATTGAGAAAAAAGAATTTCAATCTGAGTCCTGACGACCGCAGGTTTCATTCTAATTATTTACTAATTCAACTTTCTCTTTTTCAAATTACTTTGTAAGATTCAATGTATTCGCGAGGTCGTATCGATATCATCTAAAATCTAAAGCAAACGACTTTTCTTTCAGGCTATATTTGACCAAAAGAATCGAAATCATAAATGAATGGAATAAAACGAATCATTCTACAGGATATTTATTCTCATTTCTCGAAAGAAGCTAGCTAATGAATGACTTCTATAATCAAGAATAATGTATAACAGGGTGTCTATTTTCGCAAAAAGTCAAGAGGTGATTATACAAGTGATTTGTAACCAAAAATGTCATATAAACTCATGTCGAAATGTTGACGGTTATTCTTCAATTCAACCTTTCTTGATTTCACGAAAAATTTCAATTTTTTTCTCTAAGAAGATGATACAAGATGAGTGAGTCTGTGTGCAAAAAACACTTATTGCAGGCGTGGTAGGGAGAAGAATATCACGATTCTGAGTTACCAAAATCAGTCCCCATTTTTCCAATGGTTCTTTCAATGAAATATTAATAATCACGAGCATGATTTCTCCTTA
>JACDNR010000208.1:0-21764 GCA_013421045.1 Propylea japonica | reverse complement strand
CCATAGAACCTATTATTATTCTGAACACATCGAAGAAAATGACCTCTACCAATGAAACTCACAGGATACGTTCTTTGTCATTTAAGAAACAAGTGTTATAAATTTCATCCCCTTCGGATGGGGCCGAGGGTGGAAATCGACTCCGCCGCCTCCATATCTCACACTTTTAGAAAAACACCGAAGAAAATGGCCTCTACCGATGAAACTCACAGGATACGTTTATTATGACCTAAGGAACAAGTGTTATCAATTTCATCTTCTTCGGATGGAGCCGAGGGGTGGAAATCGACTCCGCCGCCTCCATGTCTCACGTCTCACAATTATTATAGAAAAACACCGAAGAAAATGGCCTCTCCGATGAAACTCACAGGATACGTTCATTATGACCTAAGGAACAAGTGTTATCAAAATCATCTCCTTCGGAAAAGGGCCGAGGGGGTGAAAATCGACGCCGCCTCCAAGAACCTATCATTATTCTGAACACATCGAAAAAAAATGACCTCTACCAATGAAACTCACGGGATACGTTTCTTTGTCATTTAGGAACAAGTGTTATGAATTTCATCTCCTTCGGATGGGGCCGAGGGGTGGAAATCGACTCCGCCGCCTCCATAACTCCCACTTATAGAAAAACACCGAAGAAATATGGCCTCTACCGATGAAACTCACAGGATACGTTCTTTGTCATTTAAGGAACAAGTGTTATAAATTTCATCTCCTTCGGATGGGGCCGAGGGGTGGAAATCGCTCCGCCGCCTCCATACCTAACACTTATAGAAAAAACACCGAAGAAAATGGCCTCTACCGATGAAAACTCACAGGATACGTTTATTATGACCTAACGAACAAGTGTTATCGATCTCATCTCCTTCGGATGGGGCCGAGGGGTGAAAATCGACGCCGCCGCCTCCATATCACACACTTATAGAAAAACACCGAAGAAGAAAATGTCCTCTACCGATGAAACTCACAGAATACGTTTATTATGATCTAATGAACAAGTGTTGTCATTCTCATCTCTTCGGAAGGGGCCGAGGGGTGAAAATCGACGCCGCCTCCATAGAACCTATCATTATTCTGAACACATCGAAGAAAATGACCTCTACCAATGAAACTCACGGATACGTTCTTGTCATTTAAGGAAACAAGTGTTATGAATTTCATCTCCTTCGGATGGGGCCGAGGGGTGGAAATCGACTCCGCCGCCTCCATAACTCACACTTATAGAAAAACACCGAAGAAAATGGCCTCTACCGATGAAACTCACAGGATACGTTTATTATGACCTAAGGAACAAGTGTTATCAATTCATATTCTTCGGATGGGCCGAGGGGTGGGAAATCGACTCCGCCGCCTCCATATCTCACAATTATTTTAGAAAAACACCGAAGAAATGGCCTCTACCGATGAAACTCACAGGAATAAAATTATTATGACCTAAGGAACAAGTGTTATCAATCTCATCTCCTTCGGAAGGGGCCGAGGGGTGAAAATCGACGCCGCCTCCATAGAACCTATTATTATTCTGAAAAACATCGAAGAAAATGACCTCTACCAATGAAACTCACGGGATACGTCTTTGTCATTTAAGGAACAAGTGTTATGAATTTCATCTCCTTCGGATGGGGCCGAGGGGTGGAAATCGACTCCGCCGCCTCCATACTCACACTTATAAAAAACACCGAAGAAAATGGCCTCTACCGATGAAACTCACAGGATACGTTCTTTGTCATTTAAGGAACAAGTGTTATAAACTTTCATCTCCTTCGGATGGGGCCGAGGGGTGGAAATCGACTCCGCCGCCTCCATATCGCACACTTATAGAAAAACTTAAATATTTTTTTTTCCACCCCTCGGTCCCATGAAGGAGATGAAATTTATAACACTTGTTCCTTAAAGAACAAAGAACTATCCTGTGAGTTTCATTGGTAGAGGTCATTTTCTTCGATGTGCTCAGAATAATAATAGGTTCTATGAAGCGGGCGTCGATTTCCACCCCTCGGCCCCTTCCGAAGGAGATGAAATTGATAACACTTGTTCCTTAGGTCATAATAAACGTATCCTGTGAGTTTCATCGGTAGAGGCCATTTTCTTCGGTGTTTGTTTTTCTATAAGTTGAGATATGGAGCGGCGGCGGCGGAGTCGATTTCCACCCCTCGGCCCCATCCGAATGGGATGAAATTTATAACACTTGTTCCTTAAATGACAAAGAACGTATCCGTGTGTTTCATTGGTAGAGGTCATTTTCTTCGATGGTTCAGAATAATAATAGGTTCTATGGAGGCGGCGTCGATTTTCACCCCTCGGCCCTTCCGAAGGAGATGTGATCGAAACACTTGTTCCCTAGATCATAAAGAACGTTATCCTGTGAGTTTCATTGGTAGAGGCCATTTTCTTCGGTGTTTTCTATAAGTGTGAGATATGGAGGCGGCGGGAGTCGATTTCCACCCCTCGGCCCCATCCGAAGGAGATGAAATTTATAACACTTGTTCCTTAAATGACAAAGAACGTATCCCGTGAGTTTCATTGGTAGAGGTCATTTTCTTCGATGTGTTCAGATAATAATAGGTTCTATGGAGCGGCCGTCGATTTTCACCCCTCGGCCCATCCGAAGGAGATGAGATTGATAACACTTGTTCCTTAGGTCATAATAAACGTATCCTGTGAGTTTCATCGGTAGAGAGGCCATTTTCTTCGGTGTTTTTCTATAATAAGTGTGAGACATGGAGGCGGCAGAGTCGATTTCCACCGCTCGGCCCCCTTCCGAAGGAGATGAGATTGATAACACTTGTTCCTTAGGTCATAATAAACGTATCCTGTGAGTTTCATCGGTAGAGGCGATTTTCTCTCGGTGTTTTTCTATAAGTGTGAGATATGGAGGCGGCAGAGTCGATTTCCACCCTCGGCCCCATCCGAAGGGGATGAAATTTATAACACTTGTTCCTTAAATGACATAGAACGTATCCTGTGAGTTTCATTGGTAGAGGCATTTTCTTCGATGTGTCAGAATAATAATAGGTTCTATGGAGGCGGCGTCGATTTTCACCCCTCAGCCCCTTCCGAAGGAGATGAGGTTGATAACACTTGTTCCTTAGGTCATAATAAAACGTATCCTGTGAGTTTCATCGTAGAGGCCATTTTCATCGGTATTTTGATTGATCATAATTTTCTTTTTTTTCCGGGCTTTTTCTCAGTTCCGGGTGGAAGAAAAAAATCTGATTTTCTAGTATAATATTGGAAATCATTTCAGAAAGATATTCTAAAAATTTCAGATCGCTACTTATTTCCAGTCAAAAGTTATGATACATTATATTTCACCCGACGCCACTGGTTAAAAACGGCCGCGCTCTCCGAAGAAAGTGGCTGCCTAACTTCACACCGTCCTTTTCAATGGGTTCATTCTACTATAATGTTTTTTGATTTCCAAAATCATGGCCCATGTCCATACACTAAAAAAGTCTCTAGCTCAATACGAACGAAAGTTGAAATGTTTACGGATGAACGCCGAACTACAGAAAGACCTATTCTGGATTTATCATCAGTGAGTCTTACTTAAGATACTTTTTTTTAACAAAAACAAAGCAATATCTAAAAAATGAATATTTTTAAACACTCGATAACTGTAACGTTGACAAGAAGGTATTCGGGGATATCGGTTTTCATCAATGAATTTTTGATGAGAATTATTCCCGAATATAACAATCTGAATGAGTTATTGTCAAAATATAAAAACTTGTTATAATACTACCGTTATTTAAGTCTAGTGTGTTGCTATGTAAGACCTACATATGACGAAATATTCTAATGTAAATAAGCAATTGAAGCAATCTATTTCGCCGTGAACTTTTATGGCAAGGAATGGTATGATATATCACGCCTTAATATGGCCGTTTATCGTAGGATGCGTGAATGTGAGTTAATAAGCGTAAAGAATATAATAACATATAAAGTGACATATATTGTACGACCTCAGAACTCAATGAGAAAAATTGAATCGATGGTAACAATTGAGATATCAATTCATCAAATGGAAATAATTGTGTATCATGTATATTTTCTTTTTGGAAACGTTTAGGTCCTATAATGTGCCAATTCCAATTTCCTGTATTACTGGCGCATTTTCACCCGATTTGAATACGAAAGTTTAAAATTTTCTTCAATTGTATTTCCTTCATATCAGGGTTATGCTAGAACCTCGAAATGAAAATGTTCGGTTTAATAAATTCGTATAGCAGAAAAATCTCTTGGATTTTTAATATCCGGAATACAGAATAGTGGCAATAATGGAGTAGTCTTTTTTCAAAGTGTGGCATTGAAAAGTCCTTTATATTCAAAAATGATCTATATTTGCCAGCGAAAAATCAATTTTCATCGAGCTTCGTTCATCAATTAAATTCAACTTTGCTACATAAGTACCCGAACAAAAACTATGTATAATCAGCGTCTCAAATTAGAAATAATAGTATATATTATGCAACTAGCGTATATAATGATAGCTATTATTCGAGAGGTGAATAGGCCCAAATCACCGAGTGAATAACAGCCATTATACGCGAGTAGGATAATATACTTTATCCACGACTACTGAATATATTTCATGAAGATTTCAATGTTTGGCGACCGCGACAAGAACATTCTATGACAAGCGCCTCGATTGACAAGGTATGCCCATATTTGTTAGTTGGAGTACTTTAGAATACTGAAGAAGAAATAATATGATTATATTATGTGAAAGCTTAAATCTATGAAGCATCTGACAGCAGTGAAATTATAATCTCATTATTCCCTTATGGTTAATAGGTATTTTTAAGGCCGAGCACAGTGGCGTACAATTGGACGGATTTTACAGTTAATAGTCTGTGAAATAAAATAATAAATTGTCTCAAATTTCTCCTTATTGTGGAATTAATCAAACATTTCACATTTTCTATCAAGGATAGTACTCGTTTATTGTTTACCGGATAGGAAAAGTCTAACATTCCTGGGCGATTGTGGAGATTGGCGCAAAAACGGAGTCCAGGAATGTGGCTTTTCCTACGAGGGAATATAAAGGGTTTTCCAATAGGGACTTGACAACTTTGATTCAATTTGTGAATGCACCCTTTCACAATCATCGACAGTCATTGCCAATTTGCACAGTAAACTCAACATTTTCATCATGGTGAAGTACACGAAACGAAACACACGTCTGCAAATTATAAAAATTTACTACAGAAATTCGGAGTCGGTGACCGCACTTACAAGAGAGTTAACTCCGAATTTTTCGGTCGTAAATTCTCGCCCTAGTAGACAGGCAATAACAAGTTTAGTGCAAAATTTTGAGTCTACATATTCGTTGTGTGACGTTGCCGTGTCAATGAGACAACGGGTTGGTCGTCGAAGTGAAGAAAAATATCGCTGCCGTTGTTACATCCGTAGCCAAAAGATCCAAATCAGTCAATTCCACGGCGTTCTCAAGAGTTGGGCATCGCCCAGAACCACTTTGGCCCGAATTGGAAAGATATGGACTTGACAACATGTGTTTCAACAGGACGGTTGCAAAAAGCCACACAGCACACGTTACAATCGATTTATTGAAGAGTAAGTTTAATGAGCGTGTTATCTCCAGAGATGGACCAGTCGATTGGTTCGCCTCGTTCGTGCGATTTAACGCTTCTAGACTTCTTTCTTTGGGGCCACGTGAAGTCATTGGTCTATGCCAACAAGCCGATGACGTTGGTTGTAGAGCTCAGAGCCAACATTGAACTCGAAATAGGCTGCCGTTTTGCGCGAAATATGTGGCAGAGTCATCGAAAATTGGGTCCAACGAATCGACCGCTGCAAACGTGCCCGCGGTGGCCATATGAAGGAAGTCGAGTTCCATTCATAAATGTTTGATTGTACTTCAACCCGATATAAAGTTCTTGATATATCTCAAATGGTTGGCTTTTTATTTCGAAAGAAGTTGTCAAGTCCTTATTTGAAAACCCCTTACTACTTTTCCGCAAATCCTTCAGAATTCGACATACAATACCTATCATTTTGATGGAATTTTTCCTTATAGAATTCGAATAAAGAACATTCAGGAAATTTGCCTGGTGCTGAATTTTTATTAAATTAAATATGAAAGAGACTATAGAGAAGTTCAGGAGGTGATTATGCATGAAAAATATTGACATTATGCTAACTTAGTCCGCAAATACTTCGTTTTCCGATATACTGTGTGTTAAAGTTTCACTGTAAGACTGATTGTTTATTTAGATAATGCTCTGAAACCAGGCGAGAAATGTGAATGGAATTTACCTCTTGAAACCCAATTCAAGAGGTTAAGTAGTTATCATTATCTGACATGCAATTAAGAATTTTATGTGCATCTTTGGCGCACAAACAACGATCTCAATTTTCAAAAAATGGTACGCCATTGAGGTATTTACATAATATGTAAAGTAACGACAAAAGCGAGTAAGATATTTGATTTTTTTAAAAGAACCGGCGCCGGCGCACCATACGAAAAAAAAAGGAAATGAGATATTTTTTGTCACGTGTCGGCGAAGAATTCAGAGAAAAATGGTTTTTATTTAAAATGTCTCAATGGCGTACCATTTTGTGAGTAAATTTTTAAGTAGAAGTTTGACACCCCATATTTCGGAAAAGTAAAGCATTTGCAGACATTTTATTTATTCCTAGTAATATATATCGACTATATCGAAAAATTTTGCAGGAGATTTTTCCAGAATGAATGGAAACCATAAGAGAATTTTATTTTTTGAAAAACTATCCCACGAAAACAATTTTGAACGAAATCATAGGGGGTTCTTATTTTCAACCCGCCCCCAAGTAATAATAAAGTTATGAGATCTAAAAAAAATTGTGTGAGTGAGTAACATCTATTAGTGCTTCCATATTATGTATAGTTTTATGAATTGTTTTAAGAAGCCTTAAAAAAAATTGAAAACTGTCAATTCGTCATCGCCTTCCAAAGGCTGTATCTTGGAGGGGGGGTCGATTTCAAAAAAAAATTATATAAACTACCCCTACTTATTTTCATCGAGGGAATCATCTCCTAGAGTTCTCGCATTTGTTACAGACGCCCTGTATAGCTTTATGTGATAATTTTTTCGTACAGGATAACCTTCTGAAGTTTAACGTTACGCATTCTCCCAAAACTTCAAAGAGTTCTTCTTAATTTTCTGACATATTTCTTTCTAGTTTTAGTTTCATTGTTTTAGTTTAAGATTGCACTGAATAGATTTTCATTAATCTAAATCAATCAGGACATCATTTACCACTCACTTGAAAGGGATTATCGGCGATCTTATAGGCGATCTCTCCTTCCACAGCAGGACTTTTCGGAGGGCTGACATAGTTAGTGAAACCAAAATATGACATTTTAACACGTATATACGACGCAGCCACTAGAGGGTCTGTCTATATCACTCCAGGAAAATCCAAAACACAAATAACAACAAACAGTAATTCACCGAATCGGCACTGACCGAAATGTAACAGTTTTTCCTTCGAGTTTCCATTTATGATAACGTTTAAAAATCACCAAAACAAGTCCGGAAAACGAGCGTACGTCGTAATTTTGTGACGGGCAACATCGACCCGCTGGCCCGGATGAATGAAGCGGGATTCTGGATCGTGTAGCCAGTTGAGATTTTGTTTTGTTAAAGGGACGAAATCGGGCTGTGTGTGATGCGCGATATGCACGTTCTATTCAACACGAGGGGAACCTCGAATGCTGCTCGATGCGGGTTTGATGAATTGACGGTCCTAGAGGAGGAGCAGTCTCGGTTCTTTGAGCCGGTACCGCTCAATAGCTCTTATACAGGCTGACCCATGGATGATGGTACAGGTAGACTATACTACATAGTATTCATTATTCATGTCTGCCAAATTTCATGAAACTCGGATGATTAGTTTTCCAATTTTCGAGAATAATTTTTGATCAGAACACTCCAAACTTCTATGACAATGTTATATTATGTCGTTTATATGATAAGTTGGCATCTCTGAATAGATTTCTGTTGTTATCATCATGCGAGTTAATAAGTTAGTTATTCAATCAACTAGGTCATTAAAGACAGCCACTAATGGTCAAGATTTTTAGCGTGTGAGAGGAGCGAACGCATTAATAGTTCGAGAACATTAGCCGCTCGATTAATAACCGAGTTGATTACAGATTTTTTCGATGATCTCAATATGAATGGTGTATGAATTCTTGGTTGAAACATTCCGACTTTGCACAAGACTTACATTTGACATAATAAAATTTTTATGTATCTATGTTCCAGTAAAGTTTTGACATTTCTCGTGGTGCTTCTGAATACTTTGTGAACGGTTGCCATGACGATTGCACATTAAAAATAGCCTAAATTGAGCATTAAATGGGTCATTAATGATCAATTTCGTACACATTGAAGTCACCTTTTATTCGAGGTCGGCGGAAAATCCTTTCCACTTTTATTCGTATTGAAAGACTTAAAAATTTATAAAAATCCTTGAAATACGTAAGGTTTTTATTACGTACAAGCCTGGATGGTGTCGTGGGTTCGAACCTTGGCAGAATGTTTTATTTTTTCTACATTTCGAGTTTGATCTCTATTGCTCTACTATATTATGAGTAAAAAATTGCGCTTTCGTTTATATTAAGAAAACGATGAGGCAAGATTATATTTCCAAAATCGTGTGATATGTATTCGATTTTCATGATATTTTGCAGACATTAGCATACATACAAATGATAACACATACTGTTGTTGGCAAATTTCGAAAGTATCTCCCTCTCCAAAATTTCTCTTCGGCCCGTCCCTGCTCACCTTTGACTCACTTAAACACCCACTGACAAGTCTCAGTTAAAATTGGTAAAAATTATACAACTTTTCACGGAGAATGGGAAGTACGAATTCATTGAAAATTGGCTTTATCGATCTAAAATATTTCAGAGCTGCGTTGTTGCCGGTTATACCAAGAAGCACTAGCAACTTGAAATTATATACGAGATAGCCTGTACATTATAGCCTTTTTAGATCAGTTTTACCATCCTGAATATTTTAATGAAAGCATGTTCTTTGAATAGATACTTAATACGAAATGATATTTCCATTGAAATAAAACCTGCTTTCATCTCAAAACCACACAATTTGAAAAAAATTCTCAATTCATGTGAAAAATTCAAGAGAAGCCCTGAGCAGGTGCATTTGAGTGCTCGTTCATTGGTGGAGCAATAAGGCTATTAGCTATAAGCTATTAGAAATGCACTTACACACCTTTTTGATTATGTATATTCATTTCGACACTTGACACTAAAAAAATTCTGTATAGCGAAATTTCGGTATAACGAAGTTTTCTGCGGATTTAGAGATTTCGTTATAGGGAAGTTCCACTGTATATAACAAAAAACACTTTGGAAGCTATCAGTAGTCCAAAAATGCTATAATATACAGGCTGTGTTATATTAAATGAGAGTTGTAAGTACTTTTTGATGTAACTGGTTAACACCGCAGCTCTGCAAATAAACAAGATCGATAGAGCAGTAGTTCTTACCATAGAAACTAAACTTCCAATAACTCGTCATAAACGTTCTCCAGAAACGTCAGGGGTACCATCGTGTCGTGAGCCCCCCTGTATACTGTATTCGTTTTGAGCTCAGATTAATGAAGAACATAGATAGGCCCCAAGCGCGTATCAATGGAATGATTTTGAGGACCGGATATACAGAACAAATAAATGTTTGTTTTTATTTTGGAATTTGACAGTTGGATATAACAAAACGCAGAGTCGTAGAGAGGGTACTGAAACGAAATAAAGATAACTTCTTTATAAGAGAGATCAATAGGAATATTTTTAAGAAATGAGTCGCTTCCACCTTATAGTTATTAGCGACGGCACATTATCTGACTAATTAAAGGTTTACAGAATAAGAGAAATATAATTAAATTAATACCTGCTACCCATAATCAACCCACGCTACTGCACCCACTCTGGAATGTTTCTATTTGTAAACAATCACGTTCTTCACATGTCTTGCAAATAATACAGTACATATTTCGACATTTTTCTGAAGTAAATGAACTTCAATATCACAACAAAGCACATTAAATGTAAAATCACGAAAACTGGCGCGTATGTCTTGATAATCATATATAAGTTAGATTTATGTTTATAAACAGCAATGGGAGTTTTCTACTGAAAGGGGTCTCGCGAACTATATAGCAGGTAAAAGAAACCTGATAACCCTTTTTAGAGTTCTTTTTTCCTGATCAATCCGATTATGAAAACAAATTCAGCACATATTTCACATATATTATTTCGAGTTATGAATGAAAATTGAGAAATTGTCATTTTCAATAATGCTTAAAACTCGTTTGTTGAAGTTCGAACTTGTAATCGAGATCTGTTATTACATTCTACAACCCTTTTTAAGGACTCATTAAAATATAACAAGATTAATTTTTTAGTCTAGCCATTTTCGAGAAACGAGAAGTTTTCTGGTATCTCAAATGTAACTATTATACATGTACATGTGTTTGGTCATGACTTAGCGATAATTTTAGGGGCATCAAATATACCTAAAATTTTCGACAAAACACCCAAATTGGAAAGTTTACCCCCTTAGTTTGGAGTAGCACTTATTTTAAATTTACTTTTTTATTTTCGTTGACCCTTCCAAATAATATCGATTTCTTTGGAAATTAAGGTCCTACAGATACGAAAAAATATTTTATGACAGTGATACTACAAACTTTCATCAAAGTAAAACAATATAAAAACATTCAACTTGAAAATGTCAAAAACAAATTCTTCAAAAAACTTTTAGTAAAAAAATGTACTGATTTTCTTAGTAAATCCGCAATAGTATAGAACTAGCACATTGAAGTATGATTTTTTCCAATGATTCATTACGCAGGGATATTAGCTACAAAACAACACCTATATAATTTCTATAAGTTACATAATTTGAGAGTTATTGTTGTTCGAACATGACCACTACGCGAGCGTCCCAAACATTTTTTTGTTGCTATAGGTCGTCATGAGGGCCACTGCCTGTCTACAAAGCAGAAGTGGCCGTTTTGAGCAATTTTTATGATTAATTTGTTTGTTTGATCATTAAAATCAGTATAAGTTTTATTTTATTTTATCAATTTTCATAAGGGTCATGTTCGAACAGCAATTACTTTCTGATTATGTAACTTACAGAAATTATGTTGGTATCGTTTTGTAGATATCCTTGCGTGTTAGGTTATTGAAAAAAAATTATACTTCAATGTGGTTTTATACTATTGCGGATTTACTAAGAAAATCAGTAAATTTTTTTACTAAAATTTTCTTGAAGAATTCTTTATTACATTTTTAAGTTAAATGTTTTCATATTGTTCCACTTCAATAAAAGGTGGTAATATCATTTTTCAAAAAACATTTTTTTCACATCTGCGGGACCTTTATCTCCAAAGAAATCGATATTATTTGGAAGGGTCAACACAAATAAAAAAGTTAATTTAAAATGGAGGCCACTCCAAAACTGAGGTTGGCCATGGAAATTTGGCATATTCCACTGTGTATATTAAAATTTTAGGTTATGTTGTTTATTTTCTTGTCAGATTGATACGCAATGTTGTCAATATTGCATAGAGTTCTCTGATTACTCGCAAGCTTGTCGGACGAGGCCCGGTGTCAATTCTCGGGATCGCTCGTTCGACGAACGTATACGTTAGTGATATTTTGAGCGTAGATTTTTGAAAATTGTAATAATTATATATATATAGAAAAAAAAATTAACACATTTTCCTGCTTTTTCTTTGAATTGTTATGAGCTAAATATGAAATTTATAGCCATATGGAATTTTAATTTAGAAATATTCGAAAAGAAAATTTCACTGGATAACTATTCGAACTGCCCTTGACAACAGGCAAGCAAAAAGGTTTATGAAAAAACTCCATCAATGACATTGATATTATGTTCTAGTTAAAGTTGCAGTAAATATCAATAAAAAACGTTTTTATTGTGTGCATCTTCTTTTTACTCATTTTATGCTTACTATGCCAAGATTCTCTGTTACAGCTAGCCTAAATGCATCCAGGCTCATTTATTCAGGACAACAGGAATGACAGGATAGAGGTAAGGATACTCTTGGAACAAGAAACAGGGAAAATCGTAAGCAAAACGTATCGAGCGATGGTGAAAGGTTCTGATTAGAAAAATAAAGAAAGTTCTGACGTGAATAATAATGATAAATTTTGTCAACACACCAAAAGTAAAAACTGATAAATTAAAACTGGTTAGTTTTGTACAACCTATTTTGCGTCAAAATATACAACACCATCTTCAAATTTCTCAATAGATCTGCTATCGGTTACAATTTGTAAACCGACTAGTAACCTAAGCATGCTACAGAAAGCAATGGAGTTCGAAAACAACCTTATGGTTCAACAAATGAGAAATGCGAATGCAATGAATAGTTTGTTGCTCAGCAGATTAACAGAGTACAGAGACCTCATAAATTATAAAATCATACAATAAAAAAATCAAAACATCAACAACGAACTCTACCATCCAGGACTTATCACAAAGACACAAAAGCCAAATTTCTGTGACAACACAAATTAGGAAGCTTCATTATTATTGAACCAAAAGGAACATATGTATTCATAATATATGTTTTATATTTTATCATCCCCTATAAGTGTAAAAATTAGATAACTGGATTTGTTCATAAAATAAGCTGAAATTCCTTTGACAGAGCTTCTTCTTAAATGAAAAAAATATTCCTCTTTCCTTTTATCTAATGATATGCAGACTCTTTGATATTATCAAAGACAAATAATATTTTTCAACAGCAGGAACTCAGTAGAGAAGATTTACATTTTCCACAATATCAGCTGTAAGGAAACTTGTAAAGAAATTCAAAAATTTTTTTTGGTTGTACATTAGAAAAAGATGAAAAATATTATTAGCCATAAATTCGGAATGTCGAAGTAAAAATTCTTTAGAATACCTCAGGTTTCGATGATACTATAAACTATAGTGAATAATTTATTCGACATCATTTACTTGTTGCACAGGGTGTGAGGCTGATAAACCTCAATTGATATCCATAGTTTTATCGCGATAATAATATTTATGAAGTCGACGAATTCATTCACATAGATATCTCAGTAAATTACAATAATTCACTCAATAAAAGATGTTAAGCTGAAAGCTCTGTTGCTTTTATTTTGATGTCATCAAAAGCACAACTTCTTTTTTAAATACTTCTTGGATTATTCACAAATCAAGATGAATATAATAAATACGGAATTGTATGAGAATTCATTTCATTGTATTCAATATACAAAACATACCGAGCCTAATCTTAGTACCTATACAGTATCAAGTATAGAAATACTTACGTTTCGTCCAACTGAATTTTCGAAAAATCGATTTGTTTTGTGTCATCTTTATCCGCCATGGTCTCCTCTCAAAAATACGGCACATTAAAACATCAAATAATCAATACAATTAATACAGGAGAAAACTTTTCATGAACATAACAACCGTTAACAAGTTTAAGACGTTAGCATCAGCTGAATTCAATTTTTGACATTTGGGCCTTTCGAATTCGTAATTAATGTTTTCATTGGTCGATTTGATCGTTGCCAAGCAAACAAGAAATGCCAACGTGAGGATATGAAAATCATATCAATATTTTGAGACCGAATATTTATAAATTAATTGGATAATTCTGCATTAAAAATTCAAAATACTTTTTTTTTCCTTTTATTTTTTTGGTCAACCACAACCAAGGAAGAGCCTAAAAAGAATGAAAAAGAATGAAAAAGTAAATAGTATGTTCTGTGAATGGAATGTCAAATGTCAAAATTCAAAATACAATTTTCAATTTTCAAGAACAAAACAGCCGTAATCCAATTAAAGCATTTTTTTAATCATCACACTAATATAAACAACAAAATTTCTTATAATATCGTTCCACAAATTCTTGTGCTGCTGACATACTGTGTTTGAGTAGTAAATCCCAGTCTTGTATATTTACTCTTTTGGGTTTCATATTACAAACGAGTTTTTCACTTTGTCCTTTAACAGTTGCAACATATCCTTCAAAAACTTTCACTACACTTTGCTTCATCCATTGATCAGCTGAAAACTCTTTAGAACAAAATTGTTTTGGGACACAGCACCTTGCTTGAACAACATTATCAGTATATGAGATTACCATTATAGGAATATTTTTACACATTTTTGTTGCTCTTTGAAGAGGCACTGTTTCTAAGATCATCGAGGTCCTCAGGTAGTGAATTATGTATTGCTTGTTTTGTCCGTAGTTTGTACTTTAGAATCCAAAACATTTTGCATTTCCATGTCGATGAACTCATTCAAAGTTACTTTGGCTATGTTTTTTACACTTTTACTCATATCATCGAGATCTTTCAAACATTTGTGTTTAGTATGAACTGGAATCAACATATCCAATGTTGTGATTTTATTTCTTATTGAAGCTATGGCAATATTTAAAACATCTGGTTTGTCTATATTTTCAGAAACTGTTTTTTGCAGCAAGTTAACTTCATCAGAAATTTCAGATGCGTTCTCTATCGCTAATTTTGAATTTACCCCAGTAACAGCGCGTAAGGATACAGTACTCCTTCCTAAAGATTTCATTTTTACAATAGAAAAGTATCAATATCTGATGTATTTAAAACATGAGTACCACAACAAGGTTCTAGAAATTATTCTATCATTTTCTTTTATCTCAACTAATCTCAGTTTTCCTCTGGATATATCTCACCAGGAACTGTAATAACATCATCATATTCTAATAACTGTTGATTATTAATTCTATTTGTTTGCACTTCTAATTCTTTAGAAATAATTTTATATTTTGTGTTCGATTTTTTCTACATCTGAAATCGTCACTTCGGACCAAATATTCCAACATCAAAATTCAAGAAGTCTTCAGTTACTTTGCTAGACTTTTGGCAGGTTGCCCCTTTCAGTTCTTTTAGCACTGAGTTTAGCAGATGAGTTGCAGTATGATTTCTCATGATATTCATCCTATTTTCCTTATCAATGGATAATTTTCCAACTGAATTGACGCTCAAACTGTAAGTACCTTTACATTTCAAGAACCCTTTGTGTAATATGTAAGAATTCAAATTCTCAGTTTCCGTAACATCAAATATAGCTTTATCAAAAGCTATTGAACCCTTATCACTGACTTGACCGCCTGCTTCACTATACAAATTTGTTTTATCTAGTAATATACTGCAATAAATATCTGGCCCAATTTTTTTTACAATCTCATCCTGGTGAATTATCCTTAACACTTTCACTTCCAAAGGCTCAAATATATAAGTCCCATTTTCAAGTTTCTCATAATTATATTTTGCACTATCACAAGTTTTTGGGACAGATTCTTGTTGCAACTGTTGAAGAAAAGAGTTTGTTTTTGTCACTGATACTTGCTTACTCCTGCTTTTAGCTTTATCTAATTCAACGATAAACCCTTCTTTGTCTAGAGGAATTCCTAAGGAACTTGCCAATTTCTCAATCACAGATGAATCTAATCCAAAAGTATCATATATTTGAAAGCAATTTCTCCACTAATTACGTTAGGTTTCATTTTTAGCAAATCTTTATAAGCAGGATTAGACTTGGAGTTTCTAAAATATCCATTGACTGTAATTTTTTGTTTTCTTTGATTAATGCTTCCCATTCTATTTGTGCACTCTTCTGCAAGTCCTTATAAACTTCGTCTTCATAATCTAATATTTGGTGAATTTGAGAAATATTTCTTTCCATTTCAGGATATACTGGTCCTAAATTCTCAACAACATAATTTGATAATTCCTTTACCAATCCTTCTTTCTGAAAAACATTTGAACTCAGTGTGAAGCATTTTCTCAGTATCCTTCTCAGTTTTTGGTTTTGTTCAGGGATAATTCCATCAGCTAAAGAACTTGTTACCATCCTAATATGATCTGAAAGAACCCTATATGAGGTATCTAAATTGTTCCAGTCTAGCTCACCATACTGTCCTTTATATCGGTCTATATTGGGCAATTTTTCTCAATTGCATTTATAAGATATGAAAAATTAGGTGTCATAGTTACTAGTCTTATCCTGCAAGATTGCGGTAAGTCTTTCGAAACCCATCCCTGTATCTACATGTTTATTTGGCAAAACTGAGATAGAACCGTCAATATTTCTATTGAATTGAATGAAAACAATATTCCAGAGTTCTGTTAAGTCAAAAAGGCCCTTGTTAAGGAGATTTGAACGGTTTAGAGATCCCAGTATGATCAAAATGAATCTCTGTACAAGGGCCACACGGACCACTTTCTCCCATTTCCCAGAAGTTCTCCTTCATACCAAATGGAAGAATTCTATCTGGAGTTACACCAAGTGATCGCCATATCTCTTTCGTTTCCATCTTCATCCAGTTTTAATTCAGCATTCCCACCAAAGTATGTTACATAAAGTCTATTGCTTGGCAATTTGTATACATCTAGTAACAATTTCCAGGCATATTCACAAGCCTCAGCTTTGAAATAGTCTCCAAAGGACCAGTTACCTAACATTTCGAAGAAAGTATGATGATATCCATCAGTGCCAACAACATTTAAATCGTTGTGCTTTCCTCCAACTCTTATACATTTTTGTGAGTTTGCTACTCTGTGTATTTCGTTCATCATTTCCGACGAATATACTCTTAAATTGATTCATTCCGGCATTGACGAAAGCAACAGTAGGATCGCAATAGGGTACTACGGGACTAGAACGGATAAAATGATGATTACAGTCTTTTATAAAAAAATCTAGGAATTTTTGACGAATTATCTTTGCCGAGCGATCTCCATGTATATGTCTTTTGATGCCTTTGAGATTACACGTAACATTTCGTCGAACTATTAGAATATTTGAAGTGTTAATCATTTTGAATTGTTTTGTTTTGAAGTGGTCCGAACTGTCCAAATATTTTTTAGGTTAGAGCACAGAACAGCATGCATGAAAATACAAAAAAACTACCTCCTCCACGAAAATGGTCTTCAGTTTTCTTTGGGAAAACTGGTGCGCATTGCCCGAGAGCGATCTGAGTGCAATTTTTTATGAGCATTTCATTGTTCTTTGTACCAATGGAACACAAAAATTGCATTGGGGCAATTCTGGTGCGCACCAGTTTCCCAAAAGAACGCTCAGAGAAGAAGTAAACTTCTTCCTCTGAGTTATTAGTGATCTTTTGCAGATCAAGGAATAACAAAATATTCTCGAAACTATTAGAAAATGCGAATAATTCCACATATTCTCCAAAATTCTGAAGGAACTAAAATTTTTGAGTTTAACTTTCAGCTAAGTGGGCGAAATTGCAAAATATTTTACATTTTTTGAAATAACAATAATTACTCTTTCTGGTCGTGGTAAAATAAAGTGTTTCAATGAAAATTATAGCACTAAGACATGTTTCGAAGGGCATAGGACTGTGGTCGTATGGCCAGAGCTGAAAAAATTTGTACCAAAATTTTTTTATGTAATGAAAATAATAAACGAAGTTTTATTTATTATTTTGATTTATTTCATTTACTTTCTCCAACAATGTTTCATATTTATAATGTTCATCCAATCTTAATATCAATTCTTCTAAAGCTACATTCCCTTCTAAAAATCCTTTCAAATTATGTATGTTTTCTTGTAATCTATGATCTGTTATTCTATCTTGATTATAGTTGTATGTTCGAATTTTTTCATTTCTGAAATTTGTACGTACCTGGCTTTTTTTGTAGAGTCAATTTTTGCTGCTTGTGAATCAAGTTCTTTTTGATATAGCAATGCTTTTAGTTTGTCATAGCTATTCGCCTGTTTTGATTTGTGATCGGTCAACCTGGCATTCAACACTCACTCCTAAAATGAAATTATGCACTTTATATAATCTACACCTTTTCCAATTATAATTCAGAAAAGCTAATTGAATTTAGAAGTTGGAAATTGTAATTCAGAATAGCTAATTGAAATTCAGTATGTGGAATTTTTTCTGGAATTCAATTTGCCCTATATGAATCACAACTTTTTTTTCTGAATTCCAACTTCTTAATCTGAATTTCATACATATCTTATCATTTAAGTTTCTATTTCCTTTCATCTAAAATAAATAATAACTATATGTATGTACTTACCTGTAGGTAAGTGAGTTATTCTTACAGCACTATCTGTTGTATTTACATGTTGACCCCCTGCTCCAGTAGCTCTCTTGGTTCGATTTTCAAATCCTTTTGCTGTATATTTATTTGTATATCTGTTGGTTGAGGAAGTGCTAAAATAGAAGCTGTGCTTGTATGAACTCTTCCCCCTTTTCAGTAGATGGGACTCGCTGAACTCTGTGAACTCCTGCTTCATATTTCAGTAGTTTGAACACATCTTCACCTGATATTAATAAAGAACCATGCCTTAAACCTCCAAGCTCTGTTGCACCATAATCTGCTATTTCAACTGACCAACCTATTGGAAAAAGATATTAATAGTGACCTTCCCGTTTTATCAAGTTATTATTGAAGATTACTTTAATAGGCCAAAACATTCACCTTTGAATTCTGCAAACCTTAAATACATTTCAAACAATTCTTTAGCGAAAAGCATTGCTTCTTGACCTCCTACTCCAGAGTTAACTTCAAATATTATATCCTTGCAGTCATCATCCGGTGATTGTATTAATAATGAACTGATTAATTCTTCTTCTGCTTTTTCTAATTTGTGGTATATTCTTCCAAATCAGATTTTACTAAGTCTTTAAGAGCTTCATCATTCTCAAGTTCTTTCAAACTGGCAATATTTTGCAAAATTTCTTTCCTTTTACTCATACAATTTATTATTGGTAATATTTGGTTTAATTCATTTTTATTTTTGCTGATACCACTTGCCGATAAAATTTTGTAATTCTCCTCAATTTTATCCAAAATTTCTTGAGTGAAATATTTTTCAATTTCATGTCGTTTATATCAATAGATGGACTCGTTTTAGACTTGGTTGATTCATATTTCTTTATACTCGAAAGTTTAGGACCAATTATTCTATAGGAATTGGTGAGTTTACCTTTATAGCAATTACATATATTCAATACATGTGTTATTCTCATGGTTTGTTTCTAATTTCCAATTTCCAATCCCTTAACTTTAGTTTTTCTTGTTGTTGTTTGATTAGATTTGATTTGAATCACAGAACACCTACCTTAGTGCTTGAGGTTATGTGCGTCCACCATACACAACATATCAAACGGTGCGGCCAATAAGGAAACAGCACTGTGTCCCACATGTTTCTACTCTACGTCGACGGTCGAACGACGGTGCATAGCCGTCGCGTCGTAACGTAACCCGCATCGCATTCGATAATGACAGTGTTTTTGTGGTGACAGCGACGGGATTGACAGCAATCAAATCCAAAACATCGTACATCTTAAAAATAATGCAAACGATATTTCCGTTTTCCGAAGAATTATTTTATGCGAACAAGCATAAAAAGAAAAATCTTTGGTTTTATTGTGGAAAGTGGAATGGAATTTTTTTCATTCATTTTTCCGGAGGAAACCGTCATATTTAGAAGTTTACACTAATCGAGACAGTTCAGTGACAATGCTTTGCTTTACATGATTGGGGGCTTCGATTGAGATCGTACAGCTCATAAGAAGGCCAAAATTAATAGATTGGACGCAACAAAGTATTGAAAAAAAAAATTAATTTAGTATTCTGTTAATCCTTAGTTTCGCCCTAATTTGGTTCGTATGTTTATTTTTTTCAGTATTGTATTCAATCAGTAATAGGAACATCTTTCCAGAGTTGGACGATACAGGTTTACCACCTAGTTAAGAATATTATCATTTCTCTGAAGAGAAACTTAGATATCATTCTTTCTGGAAAATTTTTCTCAGATTATTCATGAATCTGAAGATAGCGAATATTTGAAACTGTAATATGTACAGGGTGATTTTTCAACATGCTGAATCAATCTGAAATTATCACAATAACCACCCTCAAGTCAGTAAAAAATTCTAGATCTATTTATGTACCCACCAATATTGTGCTACAGCTACACTTAAAATTTAATCGAAATTGAACAAGTATTACGAAAGTGATCAATAAAAGTAAAAGCTATTGAATCTGATAAATCACTTCAGTAGTCTCAATTGAGGCCCTTAACCATAACCCAAAATTGTTCTGAAGCTATCCTAATTAGTGTAAACTTTTTAAAAAATGTAACGGTCTCCTCTGGAATCCCAGTTTATTATCGAATTAACTTAATCTTGTAGTATACAGATTTGTTTATATTCTATGCACATAGGTATCTTGAATGATTCGTGTAACGTCTTAAACTTGCAAAATGTGGATAATTTTATTTACAAATGATTAACAGTATATTATACAGGGTCTCTATAAATGATTGTAACAGCGCAGTTGGCTTTGATTTATTTATATAACTTTGTTACGCAGGTTAGGGTGTCAATTATATGACTGGCCAACGGCGGTGCTACAATCATTTATAAGGTATGTAATCACTCAGAAATTTCTACAGAAAATCCACCAGCATTTGATCTATTTGTAGTGTATATGAAGATTAATTGTAAGTGTGGCAGTCAATATAAATATTGTCACAAAAAATAAAGCTACACCTGCTTTTATTCAAAACAGATATTTTATTTTATTTTTTATTATCTGCTTATAAATTTGATTTTCAATACTTACTTTTCATGTAGCTGCATTTATCATCTCATAGGGATTAATAATCACAGCAGGTGAATTTAAATTTCACATTATTTTTGAAACACAACTAATTTGTTTTGAAGTAGGTTAATTAAAAATATATTTCAGATTTAACATTTACTTTTCTAACTTTAATTAAGTGCAATACATAATACAATGCAAAAAAATACTGAGGTTAATGCAAAAACTGAAATTTTTGTCCAAGGCCTCTGGAATTCAAACACTTCTTGCTCTTAGAACACATGCTTTGTTCATTGATAAACTGGAAACATATCACCTATGAGTAGGTCAACCTAAAATAATAACAGGCAGTGTTTCAAAAGAAACTGAAGATTGAAGAAGAAAAAAATTAAGCTGTTCATCAATATCTGAAATTATTAAAATGAGCAACATGCATACTTTACACCATACAAAGAAAACACATACCATAATTCCATAGACATCCTTTTGACTTCAAAAGTACAGCCTGTAGAACTGAATTACATTTTTTTTGGAAAATATGACTGTTTGTCAATTTTCTTTTCCTGGTTGGAGTATTGGAACACTGTAAGTCATAAGCATCATCAATTATTTTAGCAATTTTTCGACCAACACTCTCTTCCAATAGGTCAAGTTTCAGATGAGCTTGTTCTTTCACCACCTAAAATCAAATCAATTTGAAAAAACCGTATGCATGAATATTCCCAAAGACTTACACCATATGCTTTAGTAGCATCAATCGGAGCATTTGAAATTTGATTGGATTCCCTTATAATACTCTGAACATCCATCTCAAATTCAGTCCTACTTGTTGATGTTGGCATATGTATAGGTTATTGCTCTCGTCGTCGTCGTCATCATCATTCGGTCTTCTTAAAATAGTACTGCTTCTCTTTATACCAAAGCAACTGCATGGATAGTTTGCACATGACAGCCTTTACAGTGTATTCTGCACAATCACATTTAAATATGTGGATGCATATCTTACACTATCACAGTATAAGGATCTGCAATCCATTTTCACATAAGGCACATACGAGACCGATATGAAATTTATCACTATT